>CM075876.1:29298966-29523966 GCA_038021265.1 Cyprinella venusta
TGATCTTCTTGAAACTCTGGATTCTGACAGAGGGCCACGAGACTTCGACCAGCGCGCAAAAATGGAGGCTCTAGGACCCTTCCAGAGCGAGATATCGGATGTCAAAAGTTTTGACCTGAAAAAAAAACATAAGGGGTAACACTGTCGTTTTTGGCCGAAATTTTGACCCCCTCCGATCTTCTTGAAACTCTGGATTTCTGACAGAGGGCCACGAGACTTCGACCAGCGTGCAAAAATGGAGGCTCTAGACCCTTCCAGAGCCGAGATATCGGATGTCAAAGTTTTGACCTGAAAAAAAACATAAGGGTAACACTGTCGTTTTTGGCCGAAATTTTGACCCCCTCCGATCTTCTTGAAACTCTGGATTCTGACAGAGGGGCCACGAGACTTCGACCAGCGCGCAAAAATGGAGGCTCTAGACCCTTCCAGAGCCGAGATATCGGATGTCAAAGTTTTGACCTAAAAAAAAAACATAAGGGGTAACACTGTCGTTTTTGGCCGAAATTTTGACCCCCCTCCGATCTTCTTGAAACTCTGGATTCTGACAGAGGGCCACGAGACTTCGACCAGCGCGCAAAAATGGAGGCTACTAGACCCTTCCAGAGCCGAGATATCGGATGTCAAAGTTTTGACCTAAAAAAAAAACATAAGGGGTAACACTGTCGTTTTTGGCCGAAATTTTGACCCCCTCCGATCTTCTTGAAACTCTGGATTCTGACAGAGGGCCACGAGACTTCGACCAGCGCGCAAAAATGGAGGCTCTAGACCCTTCCAGAGCCGAGATATCGGATGTCAAAGTTTTGACCTGAAAAAAAAAACATAAGGGTAACACTGTCGTTTTTGGCCGAAATTTTGACCCCCTCCGATCTTCTTGAACTCTGGATTCTGACAGAGGGCCACAAGACTTCGACCAGCGCGCAAAAATGGAGGCTCTAGACCCTTCCAGAGCCGAGATATGGGATGTCAAAGTTTTGACCTGAAAAAAAAAAATAAGGGGTAACACTGTCGTTTTTTGGCCGAAATTTTGACCCCCTCCGATCTTCTTGAAACTCTGGATTCTGACAGAGGGGCCACGAGACTTCGACCAGCGCACAAAAATGAGCTCTAGACCCTTCAGAGCGAGATATCAGATGTCAAAGTTTTGACCTGAAAAAAAAAAATAAGGGGTAACACTGTCGTTTTGGCCGAAATTCTTGACCCCCTCGATCTTCTTGAAACTCTGGATTCTGACAGAGAGCCACGAGACTTCGACCAGCGCGCAAAAATGGAGGCTCTAGACCCTTCCAGAGCGAGATATCGGATGTCAAAGTTTTGACCTGAAAAAAAAACATAAGGGGTAACACTGTCGTTTTTGGCCGAAATTTTGACCCCCTCCGATCTTCTTGAAACTCTGGATTCTGACAGAGGGCCACGAGACTTCGACCAGCGCGCAAAAATGGAGGCTCTAGACCCTTCCAGAGCCGAGATATCGGATGTCAAAGTTTTGACCTGAAAAAAAAACATAAGGGGTAACACTGTCGTTTTGGCCGAAATTTTGACCCCCTCCGATCTTCTTGAAACTCTGGATTCTGACAGAGGGCCACGAGACTTCGACCAGCGCGCAAAAATGGAGGCTCTAGACCCTTCCAGAGCCGAGATATCGGATGTCAAAGTTTTGACCTGAAAAAAAAACATAAGGGGTAACACTGTCGTTTTTGGCCGAAATTTTGACCCCCTCCGATCTTCTTGAAACTCTGGATTCTGACAGAGGGCCACGAGACTTCGACCAGCGCGCAAAAATGGAGGCTCTAGACCCTTCCAGAGCCGAGATATCGGATGTCAAAGTTTTGACCTGAAAAAAAAAACATAAGGGGTAACACTGTCGTTTTGGCCGAAATTTTGACCCCCTCCGATCTTCTTGAAACTCTGGATTCTGACAGAGGGCCACGAGACTTCGACCAGCGCGCAAAAATGGAGGCTCTAGACCCTTCCAGAGCCGAGATATCGGATGTCAAAGTTTTGACCTGAAAAAAAACATAAGGGGTAACACTGTCGTTTTTGGCCGAAATTTTGACCCCCTCCGATCTTCTTGAAACTCTGGATTCTGACAGAGGGCCACGAGACTTCGACCAGCGCGCAAAAATGGAGGCTCTAGACCCTTCCAGAGCCGAGATATCGGACGTCAAAGTTTTGACCCTGAAAAAAAACATAAGGGGTAACACTGTCGTTTTTGGCCGAAATTTTGACCCCCTCCGATCTTCTTGAAACTCTGGATTCTGACAGAGGGCCACGAGACTTCGACCAGCGCGCAAAAATGGAGGCTCTAGACCCTTCCAGAGCCGAGATATCGGACGTCAAAGTTTTGACCCGAAAAAAAAACCATAAGGGGTAACACTGTCGTTTTTGGCCGAAATTTTGACCCCCTCCGATCTTCTTGAAACTCTGGATTCTGACAGAGGGCCACGAGACTTCGACCAGCGCGCAAAAATGGAGGCTCTAGACCCTTCCAGAGCCGAGATATCGGATGTCAAAGTTTTGACCCGAAAAAAAACATAAGGGGTAACACTGTCGTTTTTGCCGAAATTTTGACCCCCTCCGATCTTCTTGAAACTCTGGATTCTGACAGAGGGCCACGAGACTTCGACCAGCGCGCAAAAATGGAGGCTCTAGACCCTTCCAGAGCCGAGATATCGGATGTCAAAGTTTTGACCCGAAAAAAAAAACATAAGGGGTAACACTGTCGTTTTTGGCCGAAATTTTGACCCCCTCCGATCTTCTTGAAACTCTGGATTCTGACAGAGGCCACGAGACTTCGACCAGCGCGCAAAAATGGAGGCTCTAGACCCTTCCAGAGCGAGATATCGGATGTCAAAGTTTTGACCCGAAAAAAAAACATAAGGGGTAACACTGTCGTTTTTGGCCGAAATTTTGACCCCCTCCGATCTTCTTGAAACTCTGGATTCTGACAGAGGGCCACGAGACTTCGACCAGCGCGCAAAAATGGAGGCTCTAGACCCTTCCAGAGCCGAGATATCGGATGTCAAAGTTTTGACCCGAAAAAAAAACATAAGGGGGTAACACTGTCGTTTTTGGCCGAAATTTTGACCCCTCCGATCTTCTTGAAACTCTGGATTCTGACAGAGGGCCACGAGACTTCGACCAGCGCGCAAAAATGGAGGCTCTAGACCCTTCCAGAGCCGAGATATCGGATGTCAAAGTTTTGACCTGAAAAAAAAAACATAAGGGGTAACACTGTCGTTTTTGGCCGAAATTTGACCCCCTCCGATCTTCTTGAAACTCTGGATTCTGACAGAGGGCCACGAGACTTCGACCAGCGCGCAAAATGGAGGCTCTAGACCCTTCCAGAGCCGAGATATCGGATGTCAAAGTTTTGACCTGAAAAAAAAACATAAGGGGTAACACTGTCGTTTTGGCCGAAATTTTGACCCCCTCCGATCTTCTTGAAACTCTGGATTCTGACAGAGGGCCACGAGACTTCGACCAGCGCGCAAAAATGGAGGCTCTAGACCCTTCCAGAGCCGAGATATCGGATGTCAAAGTTTTGACCTGAAAAAAAAACATAAGGGGTAACACTGTCGTTTTTGGCCGAAATTTTGACCCCCTCCGATCTTCTTGAAACTCTGGATTCTGACAGAGGGCCACGAGACTTCGACCAGCGCGCAAAAATGGAGGCTCTAGACCCTTCCAGAGCCGAGATATCGGATGTCAAAGTTTTGACCTGAAAAAAAACAAAGGTAACACTGTCGTTTTGGCCGAAATTTTGACCCCCCTCCGATCTTCTTGAAACTCTGGATTCTGACAGAGGGCCACGAGACTTCGACCAGCGCGCAAAAATGGAGGCTCTAGACCCTTCCAGAGCCGAGATATCGGATGTCAAAGTTTTGACCTGAAAAAAAAACATAAGGGGTAACACTGTCGTTTTTGGCCGAAATTTTGACCCCCTCCGATCTTCTTGAAACTCTGGATTCTGACAGAGGGCCACGAGACTTCGACCAGCGCGCAAAAATGGAGGCTCTAGACCCTTCCAGAGCCGAGATATCGGATGTCAAAGTTTTGACCTGAAAAAAAAACATAAGCGGTAACACTGTCGTTTTTGGCCGAAATTTTGACCCCCTCCGATCTTCTTGAAACTCTGGATTCTGACAGAGGGCCACGAGACTTCGACCAGCGCGCAAAAATGGAGGCTCTAGACCCTTCCAGAGCCGAGATATCGGATGTCAAAGTTTTGACCTGAAAAAAAAAACATAAGGGGTAACACTGTCGTTTTTGGCCGAAATTTTGACCCCCTCCGATCTTCTTGAAACTCTGGATTCTGACAGAGGGCCACGAGACTTCGACCAGCGCGCAAAAATGGAGGCTCTAGACCCTTCCAGAGCCGAGATATCGGATGTCAAAGTTTTGACCTGAAAAAAAAACATAAGGGGTAACACTGTCGTTTTTGGCCGAAATTTTGACCCCCTCCGATCTTCTTGAAACTCTGGATTCTGACAGAGGGCCACGAGACTTCGACCAGCGCGCAAAAATGGAGGCTCTAGACCCTTCCAGAGCCGAGATATCGGATGTCAAAGTTTTGACCTAAAAAAAAAACATAAGGGGTAACACTGTCGTTTTTGGCCGAAATTTTGACCCCCTCCGATCTTCTTGAAACTCTGGATTCTGACAGAGGGCCACGAGACTTCGACCAGCGCGCAAAAATGGAGGCTCTAGACCCTTCCAGAGCCGAGATATCGGATGTCAAAGTTTTGACCTGAAAAAAAACCATAAGGGGTAACACTGTCGTTTTTGGCCGAAATTTTGACCCCCTCCGATCTTCTTGAAACTCTGGATTCTGACAGAGGGCCACGAGACTTCGACCAGCGCGCAAAAATGGAGGCTCTAGACCCTTCCAGAGCCGAGATATCGGATGTCAAAGTTTTGACCCGAAAAAAAAACATAAGGGGTAACACTGTCGTTTTTGGCCGAAATTTTGACCCCCTCCGATCTTCTTGAAACTCTGGATTCTGACAGAGGACCACGAGACTTCGACCAGCGCGCAAAAATGGAGGCTCTAGACCCTTCAGAGCCGAGATATCGGATGTCAAAGTTTTGACCCGAAAAAAAAACATAAGGGGTAACACTGTCGTTTTTGGCCGAAATTTTGACCCCCTCCGATCTTCTTGAAACTCTGGATTCTGACAGAGGGCCACGAGACTTCGACCAGCGCGCAAAAATGGAGGCTCTAGACCCTTCCAGAGCCGAGATATCGGATGTCAAAGTTTTGACCCGAAAAAAAAACATAAGGGGTAACACTGTCGTTTTTGCCGAAATTTTGACCCCCTCCGATCTTCTTGAAACTCTGGATTCTGACAGAGGGCCACGAGACTTCGACCAGCGCGCAAAAATGGAGGCTCTAGACCCTTCAGAGCCGAGATATCGGATGTCAAAGTTTTGACCTGAAAAAAAAACATAAGGGGTAACACTGTCGTTTTTGGCCGAAATTTTGACCCCCTCCGATCTTCTTGAAACTCTGGATTCTGACAGAGGGCCACGAGACTTCGACCAGCGCGCATAAATGGAGGCTCTAGACCCTTCCAGAGCCGAGATATCGGATGTCAAAGTTTTGACCTGAAAAAAAACATAAGGGGTAACACTGTCGTTTTTGGCCGAAATTTGACCCCCTCCGATCTTCTTGAAACTCTGGATTCTGACAGAGGGCCACGAGACTTCGACCAGCGCGCAAAAATGGAGGCTCTAGACCCTTCCAGAGCCGAGATATCGGATGTCAAAGTTTTGACCTGAAAAAAAAACATAAGGGGTAACACTGTCGTTTTTGGCCGAAATTTTGACCCCCTCCGATCTTCTTGAAACTCTGGATTCTGACAGAGGGCCACGAGACTTCGACCAGCGCGCAAAAATGGAGGCTCTAGACCCTTCCAGAGCCGAGATATCGGATGTCAAAGTTTTGACCTGAAAAAAAAAAGAACACTGTCGTTTTTGCCGAAATTTTGACCCCCTCCGATCTTCTTGAAACTCTGGATTCTGACAGAGGGCCACGAGACTTCGACCAGCGCGCAAAAATGGAGGCTCTAGACCCTTCCAGAGCCGAGATATCGGATGTCAAAGTTTTGACCTGAAAAAAAAACATAAGGGGTAACACTGTCGTTTTTGGCCGAAATTTTGACCCCCTCCGATCTTCTTGAAACTCTGGATTCTGACAGAGGGCCACGAGACTTCGACCAGCGCGCAAAAATGGAGGCTCTAGACCCCTTCCAGAGCCGAGATATCGGATGTCAAAGTTTTGACCTGAAAAAAAACATAAGCGGTAACACTGTCGTTTTTGGCCGAAATTTTGACCCCCTCCGATCTTCTTGAAACTCTGGATTCTGACAGAGGGCCACGAGACTTCGACCAGCGCGCAAAAATGGAGGCTCTAGACCCTTCCAGAGCCGAGATATCGGATGTCAAAGTTTTGACCTGAAAAAAAAACATAAGGGGTAACACTGTCGTTTTTGGCCGAAATTTTGACCCCCTCCGATCTTCTTGAAACTCTGGATTCTGACAGAGGGCCACGAGACTTCGACCAGCGCGCAAAAATGGAGGCTCTAGACCCTTCAGAGCCGAGATATCGGATGTCAAAGTTTTGACCTGAAAAAAAAACATAAGGGGTAACACTGTCGTTTTTGGCCGAAATTTTGACCCCCTCCGATCTTCTTGAAACTCTGGATTCTGACAGAGGGCCACGAGACTTCGACCAGCGCGCAAAAATGGAGGCTCTAGACCCTTCCAGAGCCGAGATATCGGATGTCAAAGTTTTGACCTAAAAAAAAAACATAAGGGGTAACACTGTCGTTTTTGGCCGAAATTTTGACCCCCTCCGATCTTCTTGAAACTCTGGATTCTGACAGAGGGCCACGAGACTTCGACCAGCGCGCAAAAATGGAGGCTCTAGACCCTTCCAGAGCCGAGATATCGGATGTCAAAGTTTTGACCTGAAAAAAAAACATAAGGGGTAACACTGTCGTTTTTGGCCGAAATTTTGACCCCTCCGATCTTCTTGAAACTCTGGATTCTGACAGAGGGCCACGAGACTTCGACCAGCGCGCAAAAATGGAGGCTCTAGACCCTTCCAGAGCCGAGATATCGGATGTCAAAGTTTGACCTGAAAAAAAAACATAAGGGGTAACACTGTCGTTTTTGGCCGAAATTTTGACCCCCTCCGATCTTCTTGAAACTCTGGATTCTGACAGAGGGCCACGAGACTTCGACCAGCGCGCAAAAATGGAGGCTCTAGACCCTTCCAGAGCCGAGATATCGGATGTCAAAGTTTTGACCTGAAAAAAAAACATAAGGGGTAACACTGTCGTTTTTGGCCGAAATTTTGACCCCCTCCGATCTTCTTGAAACTCTGGATTCTGACAGAGGGCCACGAGACTTCGACCAGCGCGCAAAAATGGAGGCTCTAGACCCTTCCAGAGCCGAGATATCGGATGTCAAAGTTTTGACCTAAAAAAAAACATAAGGGGTAACACTGTCGTTTTTGGCCGAAATTTTGACCCCCTCCGATCTTCTTGAAACTCTGGATTCTGACAGAGGGCCACGAGGACTTCGACCAGCGCGCAAAAATGGAGGCTCTAGACCCTTCCAGAGCCGAGATATCGGATGTCAAAGTTTTGACCCTGAAAAAAAAAAACATAAGGGGTAACACTGTCGTTTTTGGCCGAAATTTTGACCCCCTCCGATCTTCTTGAAACTCTGGATTCTGACAGAGGGCCACGAGACTTCGACCAGCGCGCAAAAATGGAGGCTCTAGACCCTTCCAGAGCCGAGATATCGGATGTCAAAGTTTTGACCTGAAAAAAAAACATAAGGGGTAACACTGTCGTTTTTGGCCGAAATTTTGACCCCCTCCGATCTTCTTGAAACTCTGGATTCTGACAGAGGGCCACGAGACTTCGACCAGCGCGCAAAAATGGAGGCTCTAGACCCTTCCAGAGCCGAGATATCAGATGTCAAAGTTTTGACCTGAAAAAAAAAACATAAGGGGTAACACTGTCGTTTTTGGCCGAAATTTTGACCCCCTCCGATCTTCTTGAAACTCTGGATTCTGACAGAGGGCCACGAGACTTCGACCAGCGCGCAAAAATGGAGGCTCTAGACCCTTCCAGAGCCGAGATATCGGATGTCAAAGTTTTGACCTGAAAAAAAACATAAGGGGTAACACTGTCGTTTTTGGCCGAAATTTTGACCCCCTCCGATCTTCTTGAAACTCTGGATTCTGACAGAGGGGCCACGAGACTTCGACCAGCGCGCAAAAATGGAGGCTCTAGACCCTTCCAGAGCCGAGATATCGGATGTCAAAGTTTTGACCTGAAAAAAAAAACATAAGGGGTAACACTGTCGTTTTTGGCCGAAATTTTGACCCCCTCCGATCTTCTTGAAACTCTGGATTCTGACAGAGGGCCACGAGACTTCGACCAGCGCGCAAAAATGGAGGCTCTAGACCCTTCCAGAGCCGAGATATCGGATGTCAAAGTTTTGACCTAAAAAAAAAACATAAGGGGTAACACTGTCGTTTTTGGCCGAAATTTTGACCCCCTCCGATCTTCTTGAAACTCTGGATTCTGACAGAGGGCCACGAGACTTCGACCAGCGCGCAAAAATGGAGGCTCTAGACCCTTCCAGAGCCGAGATATCGGATGTCAAAGTTTTGACCTGAAAAAAAAAACATAAGGGGTAAACACTGTCGTTTTTGGCCGAAATTTTGACCCCCTCCGATCTTCTTGAAACTCTGGATTCTGACAGAGGGCCACGAGACTTCGACCAGCGCGCAAAAATGGAGGCTCTAGACCCTTCCAGAGCCGAGATATCGGATGTCAAAGTTTTGACCTGAAAAAAAAACATAAGGGGTAACACTGTCGTTTTTGGCCGAAATTTTGACCCCCTCCGATCTTCTTGAAACTCTGGATTCTGACAGAGGGCCACGAGACTTCGACCAGCGCGCAAAAATGGAGGCTCTAGACCCTTCCAGAGCCGAGATATCAGATGTCAAAGTTTTGACCTGAAAAAAAAAACATAAGGGGTAACACTGTCGTTTTTGGCCGAAATTTTGACCCCCTCCGATCTTCTTGAAACTCTGGATTCTGACAGAGGGCCACGAGACTTCGACCAGCGCGCAAAAATGGAGGCTCTAGACCCTTCCAGAGCCGAGATATCGGATGTCAAAGTTTTGACCTGAAAAAAAAACATAAGGGGTAACACTGTCGTTTTGGCCGAAATTTTGACCCCCTCCGATCTTCTTGAAACTCTGGATTCTGACAGAGGGCCACGAGACTTCGACCAGCGCGCAAAATGGAGGCTCTAG
Organism: Cyprinella venusta; assembly: GCA_038021265.1. Taxonomy (NCBI): domain Eukaryota; kingdom Metazoa; phylum Chordata; class Actinopteri; order Cypriniformes; family Leuciscidae; genus Cyprinella; species Cyprinella venusta. The sequence continues at coordinate 29,308,307 of CM075876.1, forward strand.
ACCCTTCCAGAGCCGAGATATCGGATGTCAAAGTTTTGACCTGAAAAAAAAAACATAAGGGGTAACACTGTCGTTTTTGGCCGAAATTTTGACCCCCTCCGATCTTCTTGAAACTCTGGATTCTGACAGAGGGCCACGAGACTTCGACCAGCGCGCAAAAATGGAGGCTCTAGACCCTTCCAGAGCCGAGATATCGGATGTCAAAGTTTTGACCTGAAAAAAAAAACATAAGGGGTAACACTGTCGTTTTTGGCCGAAATTTTGACCCCCTCCGATCTTCTTGAAACTCTGGATTCTGACAGAGGGCCACGAGACTCTCGACCAGCGCGCAAAAATGGAGGCTCTAGACCCTTCCAGAGCCGAGATATCGGATGTCAAAGTTTTGACCTGAAAAAAAAACATAAGGGGTAACACTGTCGTTTTTGGCCGAAATTTTGACCCCCCTCCGATCTTCTTGAAACTCTGGATTCTGACAGAGGGCCACGAGACTTCGACCAGCGCGCAAAAATGGAGGCTCTAGACCCTTCCAGAGCCGAGATATCGGATGTCAAAGTTTTGACCTAAAAAAAAAACATAAGGGGTAACACTGTCGTTTTTGGCCGAAATTTTGACCCCCTCCGATCTTCTTGAAACTCTGGATTCTGACAGAGGGCCACGAGACTTCGACCAGCGCGCAAAAATGGAGGCTCTAGACCCTTCCAGAGCCGAGATATCGGATGTCAAAGTTTTGACCTGAAAAAAAAAACATAAGGGGGTAACACTGTCGTTTTTGGCCGAAATTTTGACCCCCTCCGATCTTCTTGAAACTCTGGATTCTGACAGAGGGCCACGAGACTTCGACCAGCGCGCAAAAATGGAGGCTCTAGACCCTTCCAGAGCCGAGATATCGGATGTCAAAGTTTTGACCTGAAAAAAAAACATAAGGGGTAACACTGTCGTTTTTGGCCGAAATTTTGACCCCCTCCGATCTTCTTGAAACTCTGGATTCTGACAGAGGGCCACGAGACTTCGACCAGCGCGCAAAAATGGAGGCTCTAGACCCTTCCAGAGCCGAGATATCAGATGTCAAAGTTTTGACCTGAAAAAAAAAACATAAGGGGTAACACTGTCGTTTTTGGCCGAAATTTTGACCCCCTCCGATCTTCTTGAAACTCTGGATTCTGACAGAGAGCCACGAGACTTCGACCAGCGCGCAAAAATGGAGGCTCTAGACCCTTCCAGAGCCGAGATATCGGATGTAAAAGTTTTGACCTGAAAAAAAAACATAAGGGGTAACACTGTCGTTTTTGGCCGAAATTTTGACCCCCTCCGATCTTCTTGAAACTCTGGATTCTGACAGAGGGCCACGAGACTTCGACCAGCGCGCAAAAATGGAGGCTCTAGACCCTTCCAGAGCCGAGATATCGGATGTCAAAGTTTTGACCTGAAAAAAAAACATAAGGGGTAACACTGTCGTTTTTGGCCGAAATTTTGACCCCCTCCGATCTTCTTGAAACTCTGGATTCTGACAGAGGGCCACGAGACTTCGACCAGCGTGCAAAAATGGAGGCTCTAGACCCTTCCAGAGCCGAGATATCGGATGTCAAAGTTTTGACCTGAAAAAAAAACATAAGGGGTAACACTGTCGTTTTTGGCCGAAATTTTGACCCCCTCCGATCTTCTTGAAACTCTGGATTCTGACAGAGGGCCACGAGACTTCGACCAGCGCGCAAAAATGGAGGCTCTAGACCCTTCCAGAGCCGAGATATCGGATGTCAAAGTTTTGACCTAAAAAAAACATAAGGGGTAACACTGTCGTTTTTGGCCGAAATTTTGACCCCCTCCGATCTTCTTGAAACTCTGGATTCTGACAGAGGGCCACGAGACTTCGACCAGCGCGCAAAAATGGAGGCTCTAGACCCTTCCAGAGCCGAGATATCGGATGTCAAAGTTTTGACCTAAAAAAAAAACATAAGGGGTAACACTGTCGTTTTTGGCCGAAATTTTGACCCCCTCCGATCTTCTTGAAACTCTGGATTCTGACAGAGGGCCACGAGACTTCGACCAGCGCGCAAAAATGGAGGCTCTAGACCCTTCCAGAGCCGAGATATCGGATGTCAAAGTTTTGACCTGAAAAAAAAACATAAGGGGTAACACTGTCGTTTTTGGCCGAAATTTTGACCCCCTCCGATCTTCTTGAAACTCTGGATTCTGACAGAGGGCCACAAGACTTCGACCAGCGCGCAAAAATGGAGGCTCTAGACCCTTCCAGAGCCGAGATATCGGATGTCAAAGTTTTGACCTGAAAAAAAAACATAAGGGGTAACACTGTCGTTTTTGGCCGAAATTTTGACCCCCTCCGATCTTCTTGAAACTCTGGATTCTGACAGAGGGCCACGAGACTTCGACCAGCGCACAAAAATGGAGGCTCTAGACCCTTCCAGAGCCGAGATATCAGATGTCAAAGTTTTGACCTGAAAAAAAAAACATAAGGGGTAACACTGTCGTTTTTGGCCGAAATTTTGACCCCCTCCGATCTTCTTGAAACTCTGGATTCTGACAGAGAGCCTCGAGACTTCGACCAGCGCGCAAAAATGGAGGCTCTAGACCCTTCCAGAGCCGAGATATCGGATGTAAAAGTTTTGACCTGAAAAAAAAAACATAAGGGGTAACACTGTCGTTTTTGGCCGAAATTTTGACCCCCTCCGATCTTCTTGAAACTCTGGATTCTGACAGAGGGCCACGAGACTTCGACCAGCGCGCAAAAATGGAGGCTCTAGACCCTTCCAGAGCCGAGATATCGGATGTCAAAGTTTTGACCTGAAAAAAAAACATAAGGGGTAACACTGTCGTTTTTGGCCGAAATTTTGACCCCCTCCGATCTTCTTGAAACTCTGGATTCTGACAGAGGGCCACGAGACTTCGACCAGCGCGCAAAAATGGAGGCTCTAGACCCTTCCAGAGCCGAGATATCGGATGTCAAAGTTTTGACCTGAAAAAAAAACATAAGGGGTAACACTGTCGTTTTTGGCCGAAATTTTGACCCCCTCCGATCTTCTTGAAACTCTGGATTCTGACAGAGGGCCACGAGACTTCGACCAGCGCGCAAAAATGGAGGCTCTAGACCCTTCCAGAGCCGAGATATCGGATGTCAAAGTTTTGACCTGAAAAAAAACATAAGGGGTAACACTGTCGTTTTTGGCCGAAATTTTGACCCCCTCCGATCTTCTTGAAACTCTGGATTCTGACAGAGGGCCACGAGACTTCGACCAGCGCGCAAAAATGGAGGCTCTAGACCCTTCCAGAGCCGAGATATCGGATGTCAAAGTTTTGACCTGAAAAAAAAACATAAGGGGTAACACTGTCGTTTTTGGCCGAAATTTTGACCCCCTCCGATCTTCTTGAAACTCTGAATTCTGACAGAGGGCCACGAGACTTCGACCAGCGCGCAAAAATGGAGGCTCTAGACCCTTCCAGAGCCGAGATATCGGACGTCAAAGTTTTGACCCGAAAAAAAAACATAAGGGGTAACACTGTCGTTTTTGGCCGAAATTTTGACCCCCTCCGATCTTCTTGAAACTCTGGATTCTGACAGAGGGCCACGAGACTTCGACCAGCGCGCAAAAATGGAGGCTCTAGACCCTTCCAGAGCCGAGATATCGGACGTCAAAGTTTTGACCCGAAAAAAAACCATAAGGGGTAACACTGTCGTTTTTGGCCGAAATTTTGACCCCCTCCGATCTTCTTGAAACTCTGGATTCTGACAGAGGGCCACGAGACTTCGACCAGCGCGCAAAAATGGAGGCTCTAGACCCTTCCAGAGCCGAGATATCGGATGTCAAAGTTTTGACCCGAAAAAAAACCATAAGGGGTAACACTGTCGTTTTTGGCCGAAATTTTGACCCCCTCCGATCTTCTTGAAACTCTGGATTCTGACAGAGGGCCACGAGACTTCGACCAGCGCGCAAAAATGGAGGCTCTAGACCCTTCCAGAGCCGAGATATCGGATGTCAAAGTTTTGACCCGAAAAAAAAACATAAGGGGTAACACTGTCGTTTTTGGCCGAAATTTTGACCCCCTCCGATCTTCTTGAAACTCTGGATTCTGACAGAGGACCACGAGACTTCGACCAGCGCGCAAAAATGGAGGCTCTAGACCCTTCCAGAGCCGAGATATCGGATGTCAAAGTTTTGACCCGAAAAAAAAACATAAGGGGTAACACTGTCGTTTTTGGCCGAAATTTTGACCCCCTCCGATCTTCTTGAAACTCTGGATTCTGACAGAGGGCCACGAGACTTCGACCAGCGCGCAAAAATGGAGGCTCTAGACCCTTCCAGAGCCGAGATATCGGATGTCAAAGTTTTGACCCGAAAAAAAAACATAAGGGGTAACACTGTCGTTTTTGGCCGAAATTTTGACCCCCTCCGATCTTCTTGAAACTCTGGATTCTGACAGAGGGCCACGAGACTTCGACCAGCGCGCAAAAATGGAGGCTCTAGACCCTTCCAGAGCCGAGATATCGGATGTCAAAGTTTTGACCTGAAAAAAAAACATAAGGGGTAACACTGTCGTTTTTGGCCGAAATTTTGACCCCCTCCGATCTTCTTGAAACTCTGGATTCTGACAGAGGGCCACGAGACTTCGACCAGCGCGCATAAATGGAGGCTCTAGACCCTTCCAGAGCCGAGATATCGGATGTCAAAGTTTTGACCTGAAAAAAAACATAAGGGGTAACACTGTCGTTTTTGGCCGAAATTTTGACCCCCTCCGATCTTCTTGAAACTCTGGATTCTGACAGAGGGCCACGAGACTTCGACCAGCGCGCAAAAATGGAGGCTCTAGACCCTTCCAGAGCCAAGATATCGGATGTCAAAGTTTTGACCTGAAAAAAAAACATAAGGGGTAACACTGTCGTTTTTGGCCGAAATTTTGACCCCCTCCGATCTTCTTGAAACTCTGGATTCTGACAGAGGGCCACGAGACTTCGACCAGCGCGCAAAAATGGAGGCTCTAGACCCTTCCAGAGCCGAGATATCGGATGTCAAAGTTTTGACCCGAAAAAAAAAACATAAGGGGTAACACTGTCGTTTTTGGCCGAAATTTTGACCCCCTCCGATCTTCTTGAAACTCTGGATTCTGACAGAGGGCCACGAGACTTCGACCAGCGCGCAAAAATGGAGGCTCTAGACCCTTCCAGAGCCGAGATATCGGATGTCAAAGTTTTGACCTGAAAAAAAAACATAAGGGGTAAAACTGTCGTTTTTGGCCGAAATTTTGACCCCCTCCGATCTTCTTGAAACTCTGGATTCTGACAGAGGGCCACGAGACTTCGACCAGCGCGCAAAAATGGAGGCTCTAGACCCTTCCAGAGCCGAGATATCGGATGTCAAAGTTTTGACCTGAAAAAAAAACATAAGGGGTAACACTGTCGTTTTTGGCCGAAATTTTGACCCCCTCCGATCTTCTTGAAACTCTGGATTCTGACAGAGGGCCACGAGACTTCGACCAGCGCGCATAAATGGAGGCTCTAGACCCTTCCAGAGCCGAGATATCGGATGTCAAAGTTTTGACCTGAAAAAAAAACATAAGGGGTAACACTGTCGTTTTTGGCCGAAATTTTGACCCCCTCCGATCTTCTTGAAACTCTGGATTCTGACAGAGGGCCACGAGACTTCGACCAGCGCGCAAAAATGGAGGCTCTAGACCCTTCCAGAGCCGAGATATCGGATGTCAAAGTTTTGACCTGAAAAAAAAAACATAAGGGGTAACACTGTCGTTTTTGGCCGAAATTTTGACCCCCTCCGATCTTCTTGAAACTCTGGATTCTGACAGAGGGCCACGAGACTTCGACCAGCGCGCAAAAATGGAGGCTCTAGACCCTTCCAGAGCCGAGATATCGGATGTCAAAGTTTTGACCTGAAAAAAAAACATAAGGGGTAACACTGTCGTTTTTGGCCGAAATTTTGACCCCCTCCGATCTTCTTGAGACTCTGGATTCTGACAGAGGGCCACGAGACTTCGACCAGCGCGCAAAAATGGAGGCTCTAGACCCTTCCAGAGCCGAGATATCGGACGTCAAAGTTTTGACCCGAAAAAAAAACATAAGGGGTAACACTGTCGTTTTTGGCCGAAATTTTGACCCCCTCCGATCTTCTTGAAACTCTGGATTCTGACAGAGGGCCACGAGACTTCGACCAGCGCGCAAAAATGGAGGCTCTAGACCCTTCCAGAGCCGAGATATCGGATGTCAAAGTTTTGACCCGAAAAAAAAACATAAGGGGTAACACTGTCGTTTTTGGCCGAAATTTTGACCCCCTCCGATCTTCTTGAAACTCTGGATTCTGACAGAGGGCCACGAGACTTCGACCAGCGCGCAAAAATGGAGGCTCTAGACCCTTCCAGAGCCGAGATATCGGATGTCAAAGTTTTGACCCGAAAAAAAAACATAAGGGGTAACACTGTCGTTTTTGGCCGAAATTTTGACCCCCTCCGATCTTCTTGAAACTCTGGATTCTGACAGAGGGCCACGAGACTTCGACCAGCGCGCAAAAATGGAGGCTCTAGACCCTTCCAGAGCCGAGATATCGGATGTCAAAGTTTTGACCCGAAAAAAAAAACATAAGGGGTAACACTGTCGTTTTTGGCCGAAATTTTGACCCCCTCCGATCTTCTTGAAACTCTGGATTCTGACAGAGGGCCACGAGACTTCGACCAGCGCGCAAAAATGGAGGCTCTAGACCCTTCCAGAGCCGAGATATCGAAGGTCAAAATTTGGACCTGAAAAAAAAACATAAGGGGTAACACTGTCATTTTTTTTTTGGGCCGAAATTTTGACCCCCTCCGATCTTCTTGAAACTCTGGATTCTGACAGAGGGCCACGAGACTTTGAACAGCGCGCAAAAATGGAGGCTCTAGACCCTTCCAGAGCCGAGATATCGAAGGTCAAAATTTGGACCTGAAAAAAAAAACATAAGGGGTAACACTGTCATTTTTTTTTTTGGGCCGAAATTTTGACCCCCTCCGATCTTCTTGAAACTCTGGATTCTGACAGAGGGCCACGAGACTTCGACCAGCGCGCAGAAATGGAGGCTCTAGACCCTTCCAGAGCCGAGATATCGAAGGTCAAAATTTCGACCTGAAAAAAAAACATAAAATAAAAAATGTCATAAAACTGAAATGTCTGCACACTGGTGTGAGCACTGAGGATGAGGAGCCCAGAGCTGAATCCTGGAAGTGGTCCTATGGATGAGACCCTCCATCGCTCCACCTGCCCTAATGATACCCTCCATCTCTCCATCTGCCCTTATGAGTCCCTCTATCGGTCCACTTGCCCTTATTGCCTCAGATTGTGAAGCGCAGCACAGCAACAAGCTCTGGGACGAAGGCACAGTCCCCTCTGGTGAATTCATCAGAATAAAGCTGCAGAATGGGAACAGCTGTGTTGAGTCGGCAGTAGGATGTGGTGTTCAGCGCCTGTAAATGCATGCTTGTAGTTTGAATAAAGCTTTGTTTCATTGTTGACTTGTATATGCATTTGTTTATTGTGATGGTTACTTTTATTTGTTCCTTTACTCATTTATTCATGTTTCTTATTGTTGTCAGTATATAAAATATAATTATTTTATTAATGTATGCATTAATTCATTGACTGACAATTGAGATGTTTCGCTGCATTTAGCAATATAAATGTATTCGCGAATAACTGTCATGTGACAAAACAAATTTCATTTTGCTTGTTTTATTAATTTATATTTTTAGTATGTAAAAAAGTTTTATAATTAAGTATTGGTCAGCATTTAAAGGGCACCTATTATGGAAAATTCACTTTTACATGGTGTTTGAACATAAATGTGTGTTGGCAGTGTGTGAGCAAAGCCACCCTAGAATGATGTCAAGCTTTCGAACGAGGGAACATGCTGAAGCATTGTGCGTATGGATTGTGCAAAACTGATACCGGTATAACGAAAGTTTGGACGGAGGAGAGGAATTGTTTTCCTTCCAGAAAATCTAAAAGCCAAGGGGAGAAATGATTGGCGTGCGTGATCTAGCATCTATGTGCGAGACCCATTCTGGTAAAGGTCGACATGCTTAACAAAAACACCTATTGCTTGGAAATATTGACGGTTCTTTGGTCATAATGATATAACGTAAAATAAGACGATTAAAGAGACAAGACAAAGGCTCACTGACATAAAATATATTTCAGCATTTTGTTAATCGACGTCCTACTAACGTTACCCCTTAACTTAACCCAATCTGACCGGTATTAGTGTTATTCCACAAGATTTATTGATAAGCTGTTTGATTTATAATTATTAAGATTATTTTCACATACCCTGCTGTGTATGAACATAGCTGTTCCTCAATTTGTGTTTTCCATTTGAACGGTCAGCGTGAGGCGCTGCTGCTTGCACTTAGGAATAACGTTAGGCTTTAACTTCAATTTTTAAGAAATTATTCTCTAATCGGTTGCATATAATGTCGTGAATATATCCCTCGAATGCATACTGTAGTCCCTTTTGTCTTGCTCTCTCAGATATTTCACTTGTTCGCCGAAAATTACTAATTATCTCATTGGGAATGTCTGACACCGGGTGCATCCACACTATAATAGATGGGCCAGCCGCGAAAGCTTGACAGGCGTAGCAACAGTAACTAGGGAGGGCGGGGCTTAGCGAAGGGTCATTTGAGCCGTTTGATTGACAGCGTGGTTGTGGCATAGACACCGCCCTCGGTGATCTGTACACACATCCTCCATTGTTTCAACGACAGCCGGTAATGTCTCTTGGAAACACAAATGTTCTGTCGGGGGATTGGGTTAACTTGATGGGTCAAAGGTGTGATCACCCAGTTAAAGCAACAATTCAGGCAAGCAGGGAGAGAGAGATGGCAAGTTTTCAAAGTTTTAGCTGGACAGGGGAGGCATTGGCCCAGGAAATGGCAATACATGATAAGAACTTTTGTCCAGGAGTACTGTGGCCATCAGTTCCTCTGTGGCAATTGGAGGTCCCAAAGATTGACTTAGATATACTTGGGATTAAGTTAGAAAATCCTGAATCAGATTTGGTGTATGCATTTCACTGTAATATAAAAGAGAGGTATCAGGAACACATAATTTTTACTGATGGGTCAAAAGATCAGGAAACAGGTGCTACAGGAGCAGCTTTTGTTGTTCAGAAGTGGAATACCAACGTTTGTAAGAGAACCTCAAATTTCCTAAGTGTGTTTTCAGTGGAATTATATGCAATCCTGATGGCAGTGCAATGGACTGAGCAGATGCAGAACTGCAAAGTATTGATATAGTGACTCTGTGTCAGCTATCAATAGTTTGGGGAAAGGGATTTCAAAGAGTCGACAAGACCTTGTATATGATATTCTTCTGTCAATTAGAGATGTGAAAAGAAGAGGAGTAGAAATATCATTTGTATGGGTCCCAGCTCATGTAGGAATTGCAACAAATGAAAAGGTTGATAAATTGGCTATAAGCTGCTCAAAAGGAAACAATAGATGTAAACTTAAATCTGTCCAAAGCAGAGGGTAAAAGTATTGTGTGGCAGGGAATAATTTTGAAATGGCAACAGCTCTGGGAGCAAGAAAATAAAGGGAGGCACCTGTTCTATATTTCTAGTAGGGTAACTGATTCAGTTAATGTTTGTAGACGAGAGATGAGACGTAAGGAAGAGGTTATTTTTTCTAGAATGAGGATTGGTCACACGTTACTGAATAGCACCTTATTTATTCTAGGAAAGCACCAGAGTGGCTTGTGCTCATGTCAAGAACCTGAAACAGTGGAACATGTTTTGATTTATTGTAGAAAGTATGATCGCCAAAGACAAGACCTACTCAGAGAAATGCGAGAAAGAGAAAGTATCTCTTAAAAATATTTTGGAAGTAGGGTCAAGCTCAACGGGAAAGCAGTACCTTTTTAATTTTTTAAAAGACACTGGATTGTATAATCGGATATAGTTCACTTAGGTGCTAGTACCAGAGATGGCAGCAATGCAACTTATTGGATGCCGGCTGCCGTAAAACCCCAAAGAAGAAGAAGAAGAAGAAGAAGTTCTGTCGAGGGTTAATCCTGTTGTTGTGGCTTAAAAGTTAATACTCAAGTGTCCACCGTCACCTCCAGCAACAGTAACAGTAAGTTTTATGATTTCTGAGCAAATAACGTTAGTCTTTTCAGTCAATGTCAGCCAATTCAACAACAAATGCGTCTAAAGTAGTTGTCGCCGTAGGATGTCTGTGTAGGCTAGGCTATACAATTTAAACCTTGTTTGTATAATGTGTAACCACACGTTTATAAATATGTATATATTTTTAAAGATATTGTATTAAAAACTGCATAGGCTATATGTTGTTGTTCTCTAAGTTAGCCATCTTCTCACATTTGCCACAGAAGCACCTGTATGACAAGTAAACATGACGCAACAGTAACATAAATGTAATTTCGCTTGTACGTAGCAAACTATATCACAGAATGTGTTTGTAACGTTAATTAAAAAAAATGCGCCAGCATTAGTGTTTGTGCGTGTGCGTGTCTGTGTGTGTGTTCCACATCCATACAGTAATTGCAAATGGGACGCGCGATTACAACTCTATAAGTACATAAATGTATCAGCTTCCTTGTCGAAAAATGCTACCGTAGCGCGAATTGATGACAGAATCCGATTAAAGTCGTATGAAATACAATTATAATACAATTCTAAGTTATGAGTAGCTACTGTATACGACTATTTTTACTTTTAAAACGGTGTGAAAAGTAAAAATCATCATAAAATATTCATCTTTGACTTGTCAAAGTACACCTTTCCTCATAGTAACTGAAAATTTCAGTTATTCTTTTTCAGCTGGCTGACCGTACAAATATTCATATGGTAGTAAGCATTTTTTTAAAGGGAAATTATATATTATAACAGGAAAATGTACCTTTTGTAAAAAAAGAAAAAAAAATGATAAAAAAAATAATAATGAATTCTGAGGGAATATTAACTACACAGACATTGTAGGATGACTGTGTAGTTCTAGACCCTTCCAGAGCTGAGATATTGAGATCCCACGTAGCATTTATGCCATTATAAAAAAAAACTCAATATCTCAGCTCTGGAAGGATCTAGAACCCCCATTTTACATACAATACATTACGCATACAATAAAGAACGCCATAGAAGAAGTCATCTTAAAGGCATATCAACATGTCATGAACACTACTGAACACTAGGTGGCCATTACATTACGTTCAATTTTTTGGACATTTATCATAGCGCATGGGTTTTCATTTCTTGTCCTCAAAACAGGGCACTAATCTGTTTATTTTTAAGTGTTTGTAGTATTATTTTATATGGCAATTCACCATGACGTCACAACAATAACAGACATTCTTCCGGGTGGCAAAAGCCGAAGCGTCCCTATGGCAACACTAGTAAATTGCTTGGAGGGAGACACACCGTCGGCAGTAGCCTAATCTACATTTCAACAGTTGATTCAAAAACAGACGTGGTGGAAGTTCAGACATAGTTAACATGATCTTTAGAGCTTAGATTCTTTGATCTAGAGACGTGCACTCCCAACGCACTAGACCGCGGCGCGGGACTAGATCTGACGGCCGAGTGCGAGCGGTAATGCATTCACTCTGTGTGTGCGTATAGCAGGAGAATAAAACGATTCGCGGGACTCCCGCAAACTAAAAATATCTATGAATAAAACAAATAAAAACTAATACATTTGTATTCATCAGTTGCAGAAAAGCAACAAGAACAACTAAAACAAAATAGAAATGATTTACATGGCAGAGTTTCTTTTCACAACGTGACTGCAGCGATGAGCGATGTAGCCAATCACAGACATATGTGTTGATTTATTGAACGCAATGGCCAATCAGAAGCATTTACGAAGAAGAAGCGTTTACTCACTGCTCAAAAGAAAGTAACATAGAAAGTAAGAGAAATTAACTAAGTTAGTTGAGAACGTCAGTTATATAACGACCCACGTATTAAAAATGGTTGGGTTTAACTTGGGCTCAGGCTCATAATTAGAAGGCGACATGCACTTTTGACGACGTCCACTCGCTTTAACCTCTTCACCCACAGGTTCCGCTGGATAGATTTACTTTTTTTCTGAAGGAAATCGATAAAAAACCTACACCTTTTGCTGTATATCTGGTGGCGCAACCCCAAACACAACATATTTTCGCCATAGAGTCAACTTTGATCAACAACAATGATTTTAACTATGTAACTGTTCAGTTGCCGGCTGGATCTCTTCAGTTAGTCAATAGAAGCTGCTCGCGTTCTGCCACCCGGAAATATCGCGGTGCCTATTGTTTACAAACATTCTGAAATGCCCTATACGGAAATTAATTATTTATAATTATTAGTTTAATTAACAAACTAATTATATGAAACTATCATCAGTACACTACAAATAAACAGAATCCAGAGTTTTAAAAAAAGATCAGAGAAACTCAAAATTTGGATCCAAAAAAACCCCAAAAAAACCACAGCGGTACCCCCGTCGTTGTTTTTTTTTTTCGGTGCGAAAAAATAAGTTCCTCCAATCTTCTCAAAACTCTGGATTCTGATAGAGGGCCATGAGACTTAGACCTGAGTGCAAAAATGGAGGCTCTAGACTCTTCCAGAGCTGAGATATTGAGATCCCACGTAGCATTTATGCCATTATAAATATCTCAATATCTCAGCTCTGGAAGGATCTAGAGCCTCCAGGTTTGCACTCAGGTCTAAGTCTCATGGCCCTCTATCAGAATCCAGAGTTTCAAGAAGATCAGAGAAACTCAAAATTTCGACCCCCGAAAAAAACGACAGTGGTACCCCGTTATAACGTTTTTTTTCCGGTGTGAAAAAATAAGTTTGTTTTTTTTAAGTTTGTTTCAAAAGTTGAATGTCTTTTGGACATTCATCATACCACATTGGTTTTCATTTCTTGTCCTCAAAACAGGGCACTAATCTGTTTATTTTTAAGTGTTTGTAGTATTATTTTATACGGAAATCAATTATTTATAATTATTAGTTTAATTAACAAACTAATTATATGAAACTATTATCAGTACACTACAAATAAACTGGTTCTATCCCCTTATTAGTAAATTAAATCTAAGCCTTTATTAATATACTTTATTATTTTTAAGACATTTATAAAAATGCCTTCTATATTTCTTTTCCCGCTACTGTACTCCACCACAGGCGACTGCACGTACGGAATTGACACTTGGTTATTGTCATTTCACCATATTTTTGAACAGTGGGTTTACTTGGCAATATTACTGTATATTTTCAGTTTTAATTTATATTTCCATCGTAAGTTTGGTCTTAAATTTAATTTAGAAGTGGTATTAAAAAGTCTTAAAAAGTCTTAAATTTAAATTGTGTATACCTTCTTTAGCCACCCTGAATATACACCTAGGATGGATTATTGGATAATTTTCATTTTTGCGTGAACTAACCCTTAAAGGACATTTCTTGGTCAGCTCTATGTAAATAACCAGTCAACATGTTTCTTTAGAATTCTGGATATGTATTTCAGCATTAATAGCGTAAATTGTTCCGATAGGGTACAGATTTACAGACATTGTTCAATCCGTTGAATTTTTCTAAAAACATTTATACACAATTTTCATTGGTTTTTAAAATATACATATCTTCCATATAATACAAAGTTTCTCCTTCCATCTTGCTCCATCTGTATGCAGGCTCGTGGATTGGAATAAAACAAGGATTAAAACCCCACAAAGAAAAAAGGTAGAATGATTTACTTGGAACAAAATGAAACAAAACTCCTTTGGGCATCACAGGTTCTGGTATTTTGTGCTTTGGAGTCCAGGAGGGCCTCCGTTCGGGCTTGTCTCGGTTACGTGACCCTCGCTGGAGAGCATCAACATCCTTAAGCTTCTTACTGAAGTCCCTTTACGATGCAACTGATCTTTATATACGACACAATCCCATTTTCTCATCTCATGACATGACTACCAATGTGATGGGAAACTGGGAGAAGAACAACTCAAACATTGAAGAGGGAATATTAAAAAGAAAAAAAATGCATTTGGCTGACCTAGAATGTCGTTCCAATGGCACAACACCTGAGGGGGAGCTACGCTATGGATCCTTTGCTAAATCTTGACCACGATGGTCCGACCGCGTTCCACCCAGGAGCTCGATGGGCTGTTTTAGGCCAGTTCGTGACATTAGAGTAGTCCAGTCTCAAACTTGTCCTCAGCCACTCTGAATGTACTTCTTTATAACCACGCATCCGTGTCTGAAAAGCGGACACGGCAGATTCTGCAGCAGCGTCCACGTGTTGGTGCAAGGGTCGAAGGTCTCCATGTTGCCCAGCGCTGGTCCCTCGCTGCTCACAATCCCTCCCGTTGCATAGATCTTCCCGTCTAGGATCGCCGCACTGGGGGAGGAAAAGCAAGAGACCGTTTCCCTTTCATTTACGCTACGCCATTTGTAAAGTGGAACATCGTTTATTGCATGGCGTAGAGCAATCTACTGTTCATTAGACCAACCTGCAAAACTGCCTGGAGTGATTCATGTTGGGGCCGGCTTTGATGTTGCCCTTGTCTGGGTCGTAGATAGTGGTTGCTCGGGCATAGGCTCCTCCCAGGATGAAGATAAACCCATTGAGGCTCACAGCGGGAGCGTACTTGTTATCTAAATAAGCCCAAAAGGAGCACAGGAGGAAAGAGAACAACAGATAGAAGTTACTTTTCTGATGTATGTTCCAGTCACAGATGCATTTTTTTCCCCTGGAATAATGCCGTTATGTTGGGTCTGCTTACACGTTATGCTCAATGAAAGATAAGGAGCTACAAGTAAATCATACGGCTGCTGGGTCGTCTCAATGCGACATCTAAATTCTATTCAGCACGACTTGACACTTGCTGACTGTGTCCGAAATTGCCCACTAAACACTATATAGTAGAGCCCGACCGATAAAGGATTTTTAAGGCTGATACCGATACAAATATTTTTTGGTTTTAAAATTCGATATTCCGATATATCGGCCGATATTTTTTTTTCCCAGAAACGCGCAACAAAACATTAACAGATTTCCCTAACATAGTTATTTGTAGTTATTTATGAGTTTTAACTAAAATAATATGATAAAGCATTTTAAAAAGAAACTTGTTTCTTTTATTGTCACAACAGAACAGAGGAACATCAAAATATATTAAAGTTCTGATAAATAAAATAATCATTAGTCCCTACATTGCCTTATAAGCTACCTTATAATTACAATGTCAGGTTAGCTAGTCTATGATGAGCCATAAATTACCAATAGATAATATCATACTGCAAATTGGAAAACATACATTTTCAATTTAACAGGCCAATGAGAGATGATTGAAGAGTGTTTCGTCTGTTTTTATTTTATTTTTGAAATATTCATTTATCGGCCATTATAACTGCCGACACCGATAGTTTGGAAAATGTCTAATATCGGCCGATAATATCGGTCAGCCGATATATCGGTCTGGCTCTACTATATAGTGGACTGTATAGTGATGATGATTATACCCTATATAGTCCACTCAATGTATCCCAGAATGCATTTTGAATAGTAGTGTACAACCGATGGTCACTAACCCAAGCCCTGCATACCATCATGCATTGCGCTGATCGTAAAAATAAGCTATGATCATGTGTGGAGTAGCGCATTATAACAGAAACGGACAGAAATGACTTTTAGTTTTTACATTTTGGAGAAATAAGCTCAATATAATGTAATGTATTTATTTAAAAAAATCTATTAAGCCCAGAGCCGGCTCGGCACCAGCTGACAGATGATGTAATCAACGGCTCCGAGAGACGATCGAGTAGTGTCCGAAAGTGGTGTTTCTATTATGCTGGTGAGCTCACTATATAGTGCTCTACTGAGGGTGTAGTGGTTTGAGTGGAGATTTCGGATACAGCAAATGTTCTTTCGAGACATTTCTGTGAAATGGTGGATAATAAACGAGGACTACCATTCTGTGTGGCTCCTATGTGACGTCGTAAGTATGCAATCTTACGAAATAGGGTTTGAAGCACCATTTGCAATGCATTTATGATTTTCTCGGCCTCTTTATGCCACACTCCCCACATCCCTGTATCCTTTATTCTTTACGTTATTACGCGGAGAATGACAAATTATGGCATACAGATATATGGCACCTGTTCCACCTAATGATTCCAAACAGAGGAAATTACCTCCGTAATACCCGCAGACCCTTCACAACGTGACAGGTTTTACTCACTCTATCCTTCTTCACACGGGGTAAATGGCCAAGAAACAGAAATAATCACATCTTTTCATGAGCAGGCAAATGACTGACAGGCCAACGCGTGGTCGTGAACACGGAAAAGGTCGTCGAGCCGAATGCGAGAGAGGCTATCAGGCTTTGCTTTCTGACACAAATTGTCTCCCAAACGATTACAGCTGGGCCAATTTATTACACCTATGAATAATTCACATGGCTTCGTTCAAGGCTTGCCTTTTTTTTTTTTGGTTTTGTTTTTTTTCCCCCCGCACCTTCGACTGATGCTCCTCGCTTGAGAAGCCGAGCACAGAAGCGATCTGTAAAACAGCCGCTGGATTTAATGGTTGAAAAGGAAGTGTGAGATGGGCTCTCGCTTGACGGCGTGAATGCCAGACGCTTCTCATTAAAAAACCCTGTCGCTCGACTTGAGTGACGGCCTAGATAACTCCCTCTTTTTATAGCACTCCAACCAGCATCAGTCACACAGCAAGCGTCGTCGAATTGATCGTCGGCATAACCCAGGGGGAGGCGTCGTCTTCTGTAACAAGAGCCCCCCCTGGAACACGTCTTTATTCCCTTCACAAAACGACTGCTTTTGTGCCGAGTCACTTTATTTAAACTCCCCGAATGCTTTGTTTGCATCATAAGCGCACGCATCTCGGAGTTAAGCCCTAATCTCACGCAGTCTGTTTATCTGTTTGTCGTCTCGTTTTCTAACCCAACGCTGATGCTATCAGCAGAGCTCATTGTTGGGTTTGGCCCACGTTCTGCCTGCCGCTGCTACTCGAGGGGTTCGAACGTCACGCCAAAGCTCGGTCTGCCGCTTTGATGCTGAAATCCCGCCACCGGCAAGACGTCTCAAGTTTTCGATCAAATGGGGGGACCTGTATGTGGCACAATGGAGACATGAGGGATTCAGCCTTTTAAGAGTGAAACAAGTCAACAACAACAGTTCGTGCCACCAATTTGTAGAGGTGTCTCGCTCAATTTTCAGGAGAGGCAAAACGCGGCTGAGAAAAAGCCATTAAAAACGAAAGAAATGGGAAAGGAGTCGTTTGAATGGCTGGATTTCCAGAGAGCCAGGTTGAAAATGGGGCGAGGACGTCAGCAACGACCTTCGGTACTCAATAAACAAGGTGACGCGTTTAATGTGAGACTGCTTCAGTCGAACCCATCTCACACTGCCTTTTCACTCTGATGGATGTCTCAAAGTGCTACTTGGCCAATTGACATGCTTTGAACATGTTTTTATAAACACTGGCTACCCTTTCCCGCTGGTAGTTTAGAGACCTAAGGGACGTTTGCGGACGAGGCAGCTCGAGGCGGCCCGACACTAGCAGAGCCCGGTCGCGAGCCGCTTCAGTGATAACTCATCAGACTGTCCAGAGGCTCCCTGAATCACTTTTTAATGTGCCTGTACTCTAAAGACGCCCTGCGATCTTGTGAAATTTGTACAAGCGATTGTTTGCAATCAATTCTCCACAGTCCACGTGGCTCCATGCACTTCTAGTGGCACTTTGCCTGCTCGACCTTCACTGACAGCTTGTCTTGTTGGCACTGGCTGTTTGCTCAGAAGTGTTTACTACCGACTGCAGGTCTTGGAACAACACAATCACGCTGGGACTTTGAGGAAATGAACCTCTTAAAAGCCTTTAGCATGAGGTCATTGACTGCGGACACTCTCTCGCTCTGGGTAAAAAAAGGCAGACGGGAACATTACACAAAGACTTACGGGCCTGTCAATCAGGGAGATACAGCCAAAAGCTATTGCTGCCGGAATGCATGTCTTACTCACAATTTTTGACAGAGGTGGCTTTTAGAGGCTTTGCATCAGTGGTCTTCATATATATATATAAATGCGTTAAAAGCATTGCTGTTCACTATTGTTTCACATTAGCTATTGTATTAAATATATTTTAATGTGTACAACCTTATTGTGCAGTATTACAACTGCATCTCCAGTGCCAGTAAATAAACAACTGACTTCAATGGATGTAAAAGGTCTAATTTTAGTTAGCAATTTCATATGATCTCACATAATAGCTGTATGACCAATCATTACAACTATTAGAGATGATCATGGGAGGACGAGGATCTCTGATTAAAGTTTGGACAAATGAAGAATAATCTGTTTATCTAGGTTCCACGTACTGCATGCAACTTAATTGAATTACCAAGTTAATGTAGTTTATGAAATGGCTTTTATGATGCCATGGCACAGCAATTGCTGAGCTAATTGAAGCCTGAAAACCTCCTACTGCAAGTAAAGATGTCGAGTCCCACTCTGCCATATCAGTCCTGCTGTTCTTCTGCTACGATTGAGCCCGCGAGCAAAGCAAACTACCTCGTAAAAGCCTTTCAGGAAGCCAGACCACATCCACAGAATCACCTTCTGGCGCCGTGTTGACACATACTCGTTTTTAAGTTGTCTTTGGGTGGAAATTCAGATGCACAAATGAACAATTTCCATTAGTAAATTCCTGTTGTTCAAACAATCTGCTTACCGATCATGGGGGACTCTATAAAGCTCCAGGTGTTGGTCTGCGGGACGTAAGACTGCAGGACACCAGCTGAGCGTCCTGCCTCGTTCACGCCGCCGAACACAAAGATCTTTCCTCCGCATACGGTGGCGGCTGCCGAATGAACAGGCTTGGGAAGCGGCGACACCGTCTCCCACTGATTTGTGATGGTGTCGTACCTGAAGGAAACAAAAGGGACATGTTGCTGATATTGGTACAGTTTTAGTACCAACAGACATTTTTCACAATGTGTCCCAAAAAGGCCCAGGATTAGCAGATGTAGAGTGCTTTATCGTGAACAGGACGCATATAAAAACAACACTATATGCAAGTTTTCTCTCTCTAGTATCTGACTCTAGTATCTGACTGACTGGTGATTTTATGGCCATCTGCCATGAATTTTCCAGGTATATGTTGGTATGTGTACTGTCATCTTTCCCCAAACCTCCTCTCAGAGCTGAGATATTGTGATCCCACATAGCATTTATGCCATTATAAAAATCTCAATATCTCAGCTCTGGAAGGGACTAGAGCCTCCATTTTTGCTCTCAGGTCTAAGTCTTATGGCCTTTTATCAGAATCCAGAGTTTCAAGAAGATCAGAGAAACTCAAAATTTCGACCCCAAAAATTATAAATTTTCGAAAAAAAAATTATATAATTATCAGATTAAAAATATTTTACAGAAGTTTATCTAACAATTAAACAAATAATGATTAAATATGATAATAATAATAAACTTTATTTTATATAGCGCCTTTAAAAGCAGCTTCTCAAAGCGCTGTGCATAAAAAATGATGGAATTTATCAACAGAAGTTAATGCTGATTTATTGAAAAGGGATGCAATATATAGGCTAAATAGTTGGTATTTCAAACATCTATCCACCACCCATCCATCCAACATTGGCAACATTCAAACTGCATTTCTAGTTAAAAACTAGCAACATGACATCATGACTTTTGCGTAAACATACACGCCACTTTCGAGTCAAGTGGCGTGTTATCTCTACGCATTTTGAGCTATCCGCGTGTATGTCTACGCCATTAACGTTCGCGTCATTCCGTGTGTCTGTACACGCGTCAAATGTCCAGTCATAAATGCCATTAACCCCAGTGACGGTTAAGTTTAGGGATGGGGTTGAGGTAAGTCATATCTTTTTTTAACCTAGGATGGTAAGGGAACAGTCATAAATGCCATTAACCCCAGTGACGGTTAAGTTTAGGGATAGGGTTGAGGTAAGTCATATATTTATATAACGTTAAGTCAACGGCGTTCATAAACACGCTGAAAAGCGATTATGCGTCTTGATAGCACGCCAAAAATGGAAATACGAATTGGCGTGTCATACACACGCTACTTCATGAGATCAGTCTGAAACTAGTTCATTACAATTCATTTTGATTTTATTACAACCCAATCTCACTGCAATTCGTATGTAGTTTACAAGGTGGCTAATTCGGACAAATTCATAAGACCTCACTTTTTCGTATTTGTAAGATTTTTGCATATTTTTACATATTTTACCAGTTGCCTAATTCGTATGAGTGACCTACTCCTGACCCCGCCCCTAAATCGCTGAGGTTTAGACAAATTAGACACCATTTACTCACTCGTACAATTTTTTTATGAATTGCTTGTGAGATAGCGTTGATCTATTCACATTCGAAAGCAATTCTGCATCCTGTTTGCAAACTCAATTCAAATTTAAGTTCAATTTAAAATCCATTCAGTTTGGAACGTTGCACAAGCCTTGAAATCATGAAATGTCTAATGAAACGGCCCTTCTGTTAATGGGTCACGCGCATTTCCACGTACAACCCAGCAGAGCCCTCCAACCATACGGTGGAACGCGGTTCCTCGTGTCATGAGCTGCTATGAGATGTTTGAACAGAGAGCAGTCCAGCTGGAGAGCTCATCCTCAGCTATTGTTCTCAGGATCAGTAATCAGGCCTCCTAATAGCTCTCGCTGACAATTGAGAAGATCTAGCAACACCCGCTTCAGCTTCAACCGCGTCTGTCTCAGGGCGATGCCACTGAAAAGGTCACCGCGACCGGCTGAGTCAGCTTCGGGGAACGTCTCGAGAATAGTTCCTGAGAGTATCGGACAATGGTTGGCGTATAGGAAAATGCTTTAGCTCTTGCGGCTATTGATTAACTACGCAATGAATCAAACATCTGAGGACATGGAACACAATTATGAAGCGAATGTAACTGATTACTAACCGTAGATACTTTCTGTATGATAAATGCATGAACAGCTTTGCCAATATTTCAATTCACTGCAGGCAACATTATAGTGGAGGTATAAAGATGATGAGAAAAAGAATAGAGAAGCCTTGGGCTACAAATACATTAGCAACCGCTAGCACAAATCGACTGAGACCGCCGCAGCCAGAAAATAATGCAAAAAGCCTGCAAGTAATGACAAGCGACTGACAAACTATCTTGAGTTTACCTCTGACAAGTTTTACTTTTTAAGTGCACACTTCAATAAGATTATTGTCTTCAGTGTTTTGACACACACACAAAAAACAGCTTTTTGTGGTTTGCTTTGTCCCATCACTCTTATTTATTGTCTGTGAGTTACTATTGTAGTTGCTAAACATTTGTTATATCGTCCCCTTGGAATTGTAAGGTTCTATCTGCGTTCTGAGCAGTTTTGAGGTATTGAGCTTCAAAGTTTTTGCATTACATATATAGGAAAATATATATATGGGGAATAAGTTTCATTCAAACATGAAAATAACAGGGACCCTAAATGTATTCTAAACATATAATATCAAAATCCTCTCAAATTTGTAAATGAGGATTTTTGGAATGGGCCAAATCCAGATAGAACCTTCTAATTCTTTAAAAAAAAAACACTTTTCGCTTAGAATTATAAGGTTCTATCTGCCAAAATATTTGCATGTATTAGCATGTATTCCATGTATTTAGGACATTTCAAATTAAGCAAGGTAGGTCTTAATATTTTCCCCAGTGCATAGTCTTCATTTTTGATACCAATTTGGTGGGTAATTAAACACATTATTGCAGAAATACTTCAATCTTTCTTTTGCATAGACAGAAAGCAGCCACTATAATACATCCGAGCAGGACTTTATTCCAGCTAAAGTGGGCCAGGTAAAATGGCTTTCTCTCTAGACCTCAATATGGCTGAAATAACATGCAAACATTTATTGTTGTAATCAAGACCCCATTAATTAAACTGTTAAATATTTGACCTATAAGCCTTAATATGGTAAAAATTAAGACATTTTAAGACTTTAAAAACTGCAAGAAAATAGACATGCTTCAGCAAATTAATTCATAAAGTTTAATAATCATTGAAAAATTATTCACTGTCACAGTCTTTGTCTGCACCATTCTGTCTTCATCATCTTCACTACACTTCCCAGCATCCTCGTCTCCAAACCTGAAGTCACTCCCTCAATCATCCACCTGTTCATCGTCCTGATCATCTGTGTCACCTGTCTTCACCTTGTTAGTGTTCATTTGTATCTGTATTTAGTTCTCTCTGTTTCAGTCTGAGCTTGTTGGTTCTTGGTTATGTTTCATGGAGAGTGTGTGTGATCTTCTGCCAGTCTTCCTTGTACCTGTTTGGAGTTTTTGAGTAACTGTTTTGTATTGGAGCTTTGTGTCAGCTTCAGGCTGTCTTCATTCCACACTACACTGTGACAGAAGAACTGACCAAACATGGTTTTCCCTGCAGTAAGACTAATGTGCCTTGAGCAGGGAAACAGCTCTCTTGAGGAACACCTGGAGGTTTTCCTGGATTTGGTACCTCAAACCAGTTTGCCAGATGACTGCCTCTGCAAGTTTCTACGTGTGGGACTGAACATCACTCTAGCGCAGTTGTCTGGTGAACCACCTCAAGGAAGCGTTGCCCAATTTGTGGAGTGTGTGCTGGTATCCTGCGGATAATCCTTCACTGTCGATGACGTCACCAGCCCCACTCCAATCCCCGAGACGTTCCAGCCCGAGACGTTCCAGCCCAAAGGATCTTCACTGCCGTTCTAGCCCGAGACGGTCTTCACCGCCGTTCCAGCCCGAAACGGTCTTCACCGCCTTTCCAGCCCAAAGGATCTTCACCGCCTTTCCAGCCCGAGACGGTCTTCACCGCCTTTCCAGCCCAAAGGATCTTCACCGCTGTTCCAGCCCGAGACCGTCTTCACCACCGTTCCAGCCCGAGACCGTCTTCAACGCCTTTCCAGCCCAAAGGATCTTCACCGCCGTTCCAACCCGAGACCGTCTTCACCGCCTTTCCAGGCCGAAAGATCTTCACCGCTGTTCCAGCCCGAGACCGTCTTCACCGCCTTTCCAGCCCAAAGGATCTTCACCACTGTTCCAACCCGAGACCGTCTTCACCGCCTTTCCAGCCCGAGACCGTCTTCTCCACCTTTCCAGCCCGAAGGATCTTCACCGCTGTTCCAGCCCGAGACCGTCTTCACCGCCTTTCCAGCCCGAGACCGTCTTCACCGCCTTTCCAGCCCGAAGGATCTTCACCACCGTTCCAACCCGAGACCGTCTTCAACGCCTTTCCAGCCCAAAGGCTCTTCACCGCCGTTCCAACCCGAGACCGTCTTCACCGCCTTTCCAGCCCGAAGGATCTTCACCGCTGTTCCAGCCCGAGACCGTCTTCTCCACCTTCCCAGCCCGAAGGATCTTCACCGCCGTTCCAGCCCGAGACCGTCTTTACCGCCTTTCCAGCCCAAAGGATCTTCACCGCCGTTCCAGCCTGAGACCGTCTTCACCGCCTTTCCAGCCCAAAGGATCTTCACCGCCGTTCCAACCCGAGACCGTCTTCACCGCCTTTCCAGGCCGAAAGATCTTCACCGCTGTTCCAGCCCGAGACCGTCTTCACCGCCTTTCCAGCCCAAAGGATCTTCACCACTGTTCCAACCCGAGACCGTCTTCACCGCCTTTCCAGCCCGAGACCGTCTTCTCCACCTTTCCAGCCCGAAGGATCTTCACCGCTGTTCCAGCCCGAGACCGTCTTCACCGCCTTTCCAGCCCGAGACCGTCTTCACCGCCTTTCCAGCCCGAAGGATCTTCACCACCGTTCCAACCCGAGACCGTCTTCAACGCCTTTCCAGCCCAAAGGCTCTTCACCGCCGTTCCAACCCGAGACCGTCTTCACCGCCTTTCCAGCCCGAAGGATCTTCACCGCTGTTCCAGCCCGAGACCGTCTTCTCCACCTTCCCAGCCCGAAGGATCTTCACCGCCGTTCCAGCCCGAGACCGTCTTTACCGCCTTTCCAGCCCAAAGGATCTTCACCGCCGTTCCAGCCTGAGACCGTCTTCACCGCCTTTCCAGCCCAAAGGATCTTCACCGCCGTTCCAGCCCGTTTGCACACATGAACTCACTCCCTCAATCATCCACCTGTTCATCGTCCTGATCATCTGTGTTACCTGTCAGTGTTCATTTTGTATCTGTATTTAGTTTTCTCTGTTTCAGTCTGAGCGTGTCAGTTCTTGGTTATGTTTCATGAATAGTGGTTCTCTTGGAATTATAAGGTTTTATCTGACATTTTTGTCAAAACTGAGTTATCACATATTCTTATTTTGTGACAACTTATCCATGGCTGAAATAACTTGCAAACATTTGTTTTTGTAATAAAGACCCTATTAATTACATTGTTAAATATTTGACCTATAAGTCTTAATATTAAAAATTAAAACATTTTAAGACTTTAAAAACTGCAAGAAAATCAACAAAATCAAATTAATTCATAAACTTTAATAATCATTGAAAAATTATTCACTGTCACAGTCTTCATCACAGTCACACCTGTTCATCGTCCTGATCATCTGTGTCACCTCGTTAGTGTTCATTTTGTTTCTGTATTTATTTCTCTCTGTTTCTGTCTGAGCTTGTCGGTTCTTGATTATGTTTCATGAATAGTTGCCCCCTTGGAATTATAAGGTTCTATCTGACAACTGACCATCAGAATCAACTTTATATATCAGGTCACTGGCGTTTTCCTTGAAGACAAGAAGAAACATAAATGCATGATGCTATAAATTTACAGTAAATTAAATATTCACTAAATTGTGTAGTCTTATGAAGTCGTTTAACTTTATATTTTGTCATTTTCTTTATAGTGTATTGGTTATAATTATTAATTATTGACTATCATTATTATAGTTATTATCTGAATTATACAAATATGCAGTGAGTAAATTAAATAGTTTAGAAAACCATTCAACATGCAAGTGCATGTGCATATGTGTGACAAAGTGTGTTAGTGTGTGTGAGAGAGTGTGATTAAAAAGGGAGTGACATATTTTGTGATTATTGTCACGGTATAGTGTGGAATGAAGACCGGCTGATGCAAAGCTCAGAATACAAAACAAATTACAAAATAGTTACTTAAAAACTCAAAACAGGTATAAGATAGACTGGCAGAAGATTACACACACTCTTCATGAAACATAACCAAAACCCGACAAGCTCAGACTGAAACAGAAAACTAAATACAGATACAAAATGAACACTGACAGGTGACACAGATGATCAGGACTATGAACAGGTGGATGATTGAGGGAGTGAGTTCAGGAGTGGAGACGAGGATGCTGGGAAGTGTAGTGAAGATGACGAAGCCTGTGACAGAATGACCACCTTTACAAAGGGGCGCCCTGGAGACTGACGAGGGCATGGCTGAAGTAGAGCAGGAAGCCTCCAGGGTGGAGCTGGCTGAGGGCATGGCCAGAGCAAGACATAGACATGGAGCAGGCGGAGGGTGTTGCCAGGATGGTGAACACGGTGTCGGGCTGGAACTGCGGTGAAGACAGTCTCGGACTGTAACGGCGGTGAAGACAGTCTCAGGCTGGAACGGCGGTGAAGAAGATCTCGGGCTGGAACTGCGGTGAAGAAGATCTCGGGCTGGAACTGCAGTGAAGACGGTCTCGGGCTGGAACTGCAGTGAAGACGGTCTCGGGCTGGAACTGCAGTGAAGACGGTCTCGGGCTGGAACTGCAGTGAAGACGGTCTCGGGCTGGAACTGCAGTGAAGAAGATCTCGGGCTGGAACTGCAGTGAAGACGGTCTCGGGCTGGAACTGCTGTGAAGATCCTTCGGGCTGGAACGTCTCGGGCTGGACAGTCTCGGGCATTGGAGTGGGGGTGGTGACGTCATCGACAGTGAAGGATGATCCACAGGATACCAGCACACACTCCACAAATTGGGCAATGCTTCCTTGAGGTGGTTCACCAGACAACTGCGCTAGAGTGGTGTTCAGTCCCACACGTAGAAACGTGCAGAGGCAGTCATCTGGCAAACTGGTTTGAGGTTCCAAATCCAGGAAAACCTCCAGGTGTTCCTCAAGAGAGCTGTTTCCCTGCTCAAGGCACATTAGTCTTACTGCAGGGAAAACCATGTTTGGTCAGTTCTTCTGTCACAGTGTAGTGTGAAATGAACACAGCCTGAAGCTGACACAAAGCTCCAATACAAAACAGTTACTCAAAAACTCCAAACAGGTACAAGGAAGACTGGCAGAAGATCACACACACTCTCCATGAAACATAACCAAGAACCAACAAGCTCAGACTGAAACAGAGAGAACTAAATACAGATACAAATGAACACTAACAAGGTGAAGACAGGTGACACAGATGATCAGGACGATGAACAGGTGGATGATTGAGGGAGTGACTTCAGGTGTGGAGACAAGAGGATGCTGGGAAGTCTAATGAGGACAGAATGGTGCAGACAAAGACTGACAATTATATAGTCAGTGAATTAATTTGCTAAAGCATGTTGATTTTCTTGCAGTTTTTGAAGTCTTAAAATGTCTTAATTTTTACCATATTAAGGCTTATAGGTCAAATATTTAACAGTTTAATTAATGGGGTCTTGATTACAACAATAAAAGTTTGCATGTTTTTTCAGCCATATTGAGGTCTAGAGAGAAAGCCATTTTACCTGGCCCACTTTAGCTGGAATAAAGTCCTGCTCGGATGTATTACAGTGGCTGCTTTCTGTCTTTGCTTAATTTGAAATGTCCTAAATACATGGAAGTGCTAAAAAAAATATTAAATAAATGTCATAGAAAGGATAAAATTGTACTTTCTATCACATGTTGAGACATTGTTACAACATTATTATTTTTTTATTTAATGTTCAAATGTTTTGGCAGATAGAAGCTTATAATTCTAAGCGAAAAGTGTTTTTTTTTTAAAGAATTAGAAGGTTCTATCTGCATTTGACCCATTCCAAAAATCCTCATTTACAAATTTGAGAGGATTTTGATATTGTATGTTTAGAATACATTTAGGGTCCCTGTTATTTTCATTTTTGAATGAAACTTGTTCCCCATATAAATTTTCTTATATATGTAATGCAAAAACTTTGAAGCTCAATATCTCAAAACTGCTCAGAACGCAGATAGAACCTTACAATTCCAAGGGGACGATATGTCTGCACTACTGTGTTTTACTCCATTACCTCCCTGCAATGAGTTCAAAATGATAATAAAATAATTACCATAACAACAACTTTGATTCCTTCATTATTGTACACCTTTTTACACCAATTTGTAAATGTTCCAATGTTTTCCCATATTAGAACATTTAGAAATGTTTGACAGACCATAATAAGAAAACACTAAAAGTAACCAATTTAAAACACATCAAATGTCTCTATAAGCCCTTAAAAGAAGATTTTTGGCCTGTCCCAACCCAGACGCCTTGACCTTCTCAACTACAATTAAAGCAATTTAATAATATTTTACAGTGTCCTTGTTACGCAACAGTTTAATATATAATTACAATGACACCTTAAAATAAAGTGTAACCCAAGTTTCAAGTGTAACCCAAGTTAAGTTAAATAAAATTAAGTAACCTTAATTTTATTTACCAATAGCAATAACATAATAAACAATAGCAATAACGAATTGCCATTTTTGCCAACGAATTGATTGTGAAAACACAAAAATGTGAAAAGTTCACTCTAAAAAATGCTGGGTCGTTTTAACCCATTTTGGGGTAAAATATGGACTAACCCTGCCATTGGGTTACATTTATAAATTACATTTTTAACCCAATGGCTGGGTTTGTCCATATTTTACCCAAAATTGGGTTAAACAACCCAGCATTTTTTTTAAAGTGTTCATTTATTTCAGTAATTCAACTTAAAAGGTGAAACTAATATATTATATAGACTCATTACATGCAGAGCGAGATATTTCAAGCTGTTATTTGTTATAATTTAGATAATTATGGCTTACAGCTTATGAAAACCCCAAATCCAAAATTAGAATATAGTGAAAAGGTTTTCATTAAATTATAACAAATAAAGGCTTGAAATATCTCACTTTGCATGTGATGAGGCTATGTGAAATAATAGCGTGTCACCTTTTAAGTTGAATTACTGAAATAAATGAACTTTTGCACGATATTCAAATTTGTACACTGTAAAAATGAATATGCTTTATCTAATCAATAAAATTGTGGCAACAGATTACAAGCAATATTATTTATTAAATTGAACAAATGGAGTAATAGTTAATCAAATTAATATTCTAATTAATTCTAATTTGTACAATTTAATTAATAATATTGCTTGTTGCCACAATTGTATTGATTAGATAAAGCATATTATTTTTTTTTTCAGTGTAGTTGAAATACAATCCAAGTTAAACACTGTATTGATCAGCTTTATAGCTCGACCTTTACAGGCCTGTGCGACATAGAGACGACTATGAAGGGAAAGCAAAGATAGTGAGATGAAGTGAACGAGGTATGAAGCCCATAATGAGACATATCCACTATGGATGTTATCCGGCTGGATGCGCTGGCATATAGAGGCGATCTGTTCTCTATGATGATATCATCAGTGCTCCTGTAATTATAAGAGCTACTGTACTGTGACCCACACTCACCCCCTCACAGTCTACACTCTCCATTTAATCACATGAGAGCTGGAGGGGAGGGAGAGGATCTGATTGGCTGCTTTGATAACCTGCGGGCCACGGGGAACCAACGAGTTCGGTCGGAGGAAGACGGTGATGCGCATCCAGTGATGAGGGCTGTTCAGAAACATGAATAGAAAATCTCCTCATGCTCGCTCTGATAAAGCCGGTGACTTTAAATTACGGCGAAAATGTGGGACGGGATTTCTGAGCGACAAACCTGCTTATCTCTCACCCCACTCAGGTGTTTTCACACAACATGGTTTCAGTCAAGGGTCAAGTTCATTCCCCTCGCCATGCCAGCGGCATAAACACGCTAATGGTTTCCATTGCACAATGAGGACTGGAATACGGGCCAAGAGTGTGGATACGTCAAGCGATAACAATCATCATTACCGCTCCTTGAAATCTCTCCGGTGCCGGACACACACCTGCAGCTTGCAAATTGAATTCTTTGTTAATGTGCCATGGTGATACATTTCATTAGCCTGTTTATTGTAAACGTTTATTGTGACGATCAGTAGTAGTGTTTGCCAAGCCAAGCATCCTCATGAGGTTAACAACTCCGATCTCATCCTGTACTATGTTTTGGTACGTAAATGATTCTTGCTTATACAGCTTTAAAGGAGTAGTTCACTTTTGAAAAAACTTTTGCTGATAATTTACTCACCCCCATGTCATCCAAGATGTCCATGTCTTTCTTTCTTCAGTCGAAAAGAAACTAAGGTTTTTGATGAAAACATTCCAGGATTTTTCTCCATATAATGGACTTCAATGGGAACCAAACGGTTTAAGGTCCAAAATACAGTTTCAGTGCAAACTGTTCAAAGGGCTTTAAACGATTCCAGACGATGAATAAGGGTCTTATCAAGCGAAACGATCGCTCATTTAATAAATACGTTTTATAAGCTCAAATTCTCGCCTTGCTCTGTTCCATTTGTGACTTTCCTGTTTGAACTCGTTCATCAAAATGAACAAATCCTTTTCCCAATCATTTGGTTCATTCAACGAATGAAACGAACGAATTGACTCGAAAAAAGATTTGTTCATTTTGAGTTTGAACAGAGTCACGAACGTGCATCGCAGAACAGAGCAAGGCGACCATTTGAGCTTATAAAACTTAAACTTTGTTATTTATTTATTAAATGAGCGATCGTTTCGCTTGATAAGACCCTTATTCATCGTCTGGAATCATTTAAAGCCCTTTGAACAGTTTGCAGTTTGCACTGAAAGTGCGTTTTGGACCTTAAACCGTTTGGTTCCCATTGAAGTCCATTATATGGAGAAAAATCCTGGAATGTTTTAATCAAAAACCTTAATTTCTTTTCGACTGAAGAAAGAAAGACATGGACATCTTGGATGACATGGGGGTGAGTAAATTATCAGCAAAAGTTTTATGAAAACTAAACTACTCCTTTAACACTGCTTAACAGAACATTTTGACATCTGCATGGCAACACTTGAAACCACACTCGCTAGCATCGTGGTGGGAACTTTAATTAATAATTATTAACATATTCCATATTACTGCTGTTGCCATTTTAGAAAAGAAATGAGCCCTGAGAGGCCATTATAGTGATTTTACAGCATTTAAGAGCGTTCTCAGCTTCACGACATGCCTAATTACACTCCTTTTCAGAGGCAAAATCACTGAAACACTGTCTCTCATTTATTGGCTTTAATCCACGTCTATTCATGTAGGATTCAAAGCGTTTAATAGTTCGAAAACTATTTAATTTACTATAAGAATGTTTCTTTTTCATTTAGACAATAAAAGCAGGATGCATCTAAACTTGCCAAGGATAACACAAGTCATCTTTTCATTGTGGTCTTTGTTTTTACCATTTACCATTATAAAATATGTTTTTATAATATCTGGTATGTAATACATAAACAGCCAGGAAACACGTTAAACTGCGTCATAAAAGAAGTTTGTCTAACAAAAATATATTTCAATTTTATATTTTAATTTACATTAGTCTTTCATCAGAGGTAAAGTTTTGTGAATATGTAAACCCACTTTTTTGAGGATTTTCATAAAAAATATTATTTGTATTGTGCAATTTATATAATATGTAATATACTTTATAGAATACAACGTTTATCTGATTATTTGTAGCATAATTTTTTTTTCCAGCAACTTTTATTTCATCTGAGTTATTCATTTTAAGTCTAGAATTTCTTCTTAAATCAAGTTTCCAACTTAGTTTTAGCGAGAGATAAACCCTGCTCTCTGTACGGAAACTCTGCAGGCGGCCAACAACTACTCTTCGCTCTATTCCGTCAGGTAAATGCATTAAAATAGATGTGTGTTTTTTGAAAAGACGACTTTGATGCCGAAGTAAGACATACTCTCACCTTTGTGGCCCGTCACAATAAATAAGCAGCATATGATGGAGTTAATTTGCCGCCTGAATCTTGTTTCACGCAGGCTAAAGCGGATTGTAATTGAGGTTACGGCCCCACACAGAGACATCACTGACGGCTTGTGCTTCACGCTGGATGTTCCTCACACGTACACGCCACTGCAATTAAACTTGTGTATTTTTTATTTCAAGGTAATCAGCGCAGGAAATGAGTTACGCATTAGCGTTCCTGCAGTGAAACGCTGTAATGCGAAAGCATTTGGACACAGTGATGTCACAATCTCAGCGTGATTTATTGCAAAATCTTGCAGCGTTGTGTAAACAAGCCAGATGATTTCTCACTTTGTTAATTGTTTCTGCTAAGAACGTCTTGTAAAGCAGGAGGGGAAACGCTGGGTTGCATCAGAGCTCTCTGACAGGCTCGCCTGCATTGGAAAGCAGCAGACGACGTGTACAGTTACAAACGCTGTACCTGTCACCGGGATCAGAGGTTAATTGTCCGGGGACACTGCGGGATGACAGCAACGATCTTCAGCCACAGTTGTACTTCTTGGAGAATTGACTTGCCAATTCTCTTTGGAAAAGAGGTGACCTTTGCTTCTGGAGGTCTTTATAAAGGTCATCCAATTGGACAAGGGGTCCAGTTTGTCAGTTTTGAGGAACTGCTGCGATACGAGCTTCTGTATAACGGATCTAAAAAATATGAAAGCCAGGCCTTGCTAGATATGCAACTGTTTGAGATTATTAGTGTCCAGTTCAATACTGTGTCGCTCTGAATACGGCATTTGCCAATATGTTTGATCTGACTACAATATTGATAAAAAAAATTACAAAAATAATAGCTTACCCATATGGATAAAAACCAGTTGTTAAAGGGATGCTCCACCCCAAAATGGAAATTCTGTCATTATTTACTCACCCTCATGTTGTTAAGAGTTTCTTTCTTCTGCTGAACACAAAGCAAGATATTTTGAAGAACGATTGTAACTTTGGCACCATTTACTTCCATAGTAGGAAAAAAAAATACTATGGAAATCAATGGTGCCAAAGTTACAATCGTTCTTCAAAATAACTTGCTTTGTGTTCAGCAGAAGAAAGAAACTCATACAGGTCTGAAAAAACTTGAGGGTGAGTAAATGATGACAGAATTTTCATTTTTGCGTGGAGTATCCCTTTAAGAAGTCTGTTATCACTTCACTTGTTATTCTGATACAATTAAATAAATGAATATGTCTAACTGCATTTAGTAAACTGCATTCACTAAAACTCAAATATGTATCAATATATATATATATATATATAAACAATATATATATATAAACCAAAACGGATATCTAAAATACGTAAACATGCACAGCAGAATAATTAAAAAAGGGAAACAATATGTTCAAGAATCATTTTGGAACCAGATTGTGACTCTTGGAATGGGATCAAATCAAAATGTACCAAAACAAACTAAACAGAAATATGTCCATAAGATAAAAAATAATGAATCAAAACATGCTGAAGCCAACTAAAATCGAACTGTAAAGTAGATTAAAAAAATAAAAAAAACCAAGGATATCAACCTTTGCACAGAATGTCTCTGAACATTTTAATTAGGATGTGTGTTATCTGGTGCGCTGTTAATGACTTCATCGCTGTCTGTAAATTAATTCTTTAGAGCTTCTAATTTTGGTCAAGAATGTTGACAGAAATGATTGTCCTATAAATAAATTAATAAGCTCTGGAGGGGGGTGTCATTTCGGCTCATTTAAATAAACTTTGGTACATTATTTATTTATATATATATATATATATATATATATAAAATGAAGCAGCCTGAATTGGTAACCATCCTATTTTTTATTTATTTATTTATTTATTTTTTAGTTTTGGTTTCACAGAAGTTGCTTATCGGTAATCGCGCCACCGGCCTCGCGCCGTTCTCCCACGGCCCTTGGCCTCGTCCCGCTCGCCACAGTAAACATAATGAATGGCGACTGTAGAACGCAAAAGCCGAATCACAGACTTTTTGGGGGATCTCAAAACATATTTTCGGGCAGACTCATCACGGAGACTCACTAGTAGCCTAGACTTGTTGTTTAACTACTGCGCTCTGTTACCGGAAGGCGTGGCCTCGTAGGGCAGCGAAGCAAGTGCATTCTGGGAGTTGTTGTCTTTCATCCACATAAGCCAAAAGTACATTTTCTGGCTTTTTTTAGTCTAGAAAGCTCCAAATTCAAAAATAATTTCACATTTCTTCTACATAAATGACCCATTTTATTTACACATTCATCTTTCCAGAGATGAAGTATCCCTTTAAGCTGGACTATGACGCTATTTTCTTCTAGATCAGCTGTATAGCAGAAACAAACTTTGTTGCATTATTTTCCTGTTATCACTGTAAAGCTGCTTTGAAACAATATGTATTGTAAATAGCACTATATATATAT
Source organism: Cyprinella venusta (assembly GCA_038021265.1). Taxonomy (NCBI): domain Eukaryota; kingdom Metazoa; phylum Chordata; class Actinopteri; order Cypriniformes; family Leuciscidae; genus Cyprinella; species Cyprinella venusta. The sequence goes on from CM075876.1 coordinate 29,341,767, forward strand.
ATATATATATATATATATATATAAATAAAGGTGACTTGACTTACAATCTAATCTACCCAGACCTCGTTAGGAGATGTTCAATGATAGATGCTTCGCCTGTGACTGGTCATAATGTTTTGGCTCATCAGTGTACATTATAAAACTAAAATCAATCTTCTTCTGAGTTTTGTTTGCAGTACGCATCAGATGTTTTTGCCAGCTGACATTACCTGCTCTTAAAGGGCAGGTACAATCAGCCCAAACAGATATGTCTAGTAATCTCTCTGATCTCACCAATTTGTGATGTGGCTCTTGTAGGCTTCCAGTGGCGTGTGCACACACTGTATCGGTTCTCAATCTCGCTCTATCACTGCAGAGGGCACCTTGAGCCTCCATCAGGAGAACTCTGCACAGCACTCGGACTTAATTGGATTTGTGCATCACACACAAATTGTGACATTACAACTCGACGGCGGAGTAGGTCATGCGCCAATTACCAAAGCTCGCGGCGTGAGCCGTCGCCGCCACGGAAGCTCGCCTAAGACTTCATTACCGGCCCGGAGCTTCCCTTTTCATTATGTGCTGAATGAAGCGGTGCTTACCATACACCAAACGCGACTCAGAGGACAGCCTGCGACTGTGTTTGGTGTCTTTAACGAGTCACAGAAATCTTTCAATGCTGCGTGCCATCTGCTTTAAAGAAAGATAGAGCTCCACATTCATTTTCTTTTATCTGTGACTTTACATTTCAACCTTTCTCTTGATTTAATTTCAAATGATGAGTACATCATTTGCATTGGGGGGAAAAGAGTCTATCTATCTATCTATCTATCTATCTATCTATCTATCTATCTATCTATCTATCTATCTATCTATCTATCTATCTATCTATCTATCTATCTATCTATCTATCTATCTATCTATCTATCTATCTATCCATCCATCCATCCATCCATCCATCCATCCATCCATCCATCCATCCATCCATCCATCCATCCATCCATCCATCCATCCATCCATCCATCCATCCATCCATCCATCCATCCATCCATCCATCCATCCATCCATCCATCCATCCATCCATCCATCCATCCATCCATCCATCCATCCATCCATCTATAATGCATATATTTATCATGTACACAAGGGTCAGACTACCATTCTTACAGTTTGACTTCAACCATGTTGTGCTACAAATTAATTTAGTCATCACCACATAATAACCTAGAGTACTAAAGAGAGATAAATATTTATTTTCAAATCTGATTTATAATGCTCTGCTATCATTGCATCAACAACTCACTCAAACACACTCTTAAAGGGAAAGTGCTCTAAAAGTGACGCATCTTGGTCATAATCTGTAGCTGTTCCTCTTGTCATATAAATCCACTCATGAACAGCTGCAATATCAATTCATTCATAAAGTTACACTACGGTTCAAAAGTTTGGGGTTGATAAGATTTCTTTATGTTTTTTGAAACACCACTTCTGGATTTATTTGATCAGAAATACAGTAAAAACAAAATATTGTAAGTATTATTACATATTAACTAGGGCTGTCAAATGAATAATCACGATTAATCACATCCAAAATAAAAGTTTGTGTTTACATAATATATGTGGGTGCACTGTGTATAATTATTTTGTATATATATATATATATATATATATAAATACACACACATGCATGTATATTTAAGAAAAACATATTATTTATATATAAAATATAAATATTTTTATATAGTATAAATTATATATAAATCTATAAACAGTATATACATGAAAATATTCCTTAAATATATACAAGCATGTGTGTGTATTTATATATATAAAATAATTATAAACAGTGCACCCACATATATTATGTAAACACAAACTTTTATTTTGGATGCGATTAATCACGATTAATCCTTTGACAGCCCTAATATTAACATGACTGTTTAATATGTAGAAAGTTAATATGTAAAGTGATTATAAATGCCCCTACTGTAGTCATTAATCAATTTATTGCATCCTTGCCATATAAACAATTAATTTCCAAAAAATGCACTGACACCAAACTTTTCTATTCAAACTATTCACTTCTCATAAAGAAAAACTACTATAAAACTACCACACTTTCACACTGTCTGTGCAAAATCCTAAAAAAAATGTAAACATGCCTTTTAAGTAAATGCAAGCACTTGAGTAGGTCAACCAGAATCACATCAGAGAACGTCAGAAAGTAGCAATTCAAAGTACTATTAAAATGTTTGAATGATTTATGAGTATTTTTAAACGTATTTGCAGTTCTGACTCGTAATGCGCTAATGCTCCACAACAGACCGGATCTCCAGAACCACGCAGACTTCATAAAAACAGTACGATCTAATATCTCATGCCAACCAGCATATTTCCTGGAGAAAAATGTGGATATTCCTAATCTTTCCTGCGGTTTTGTTGTCTCACCCCCTGTTTCTCAAGCACAAGCCGTACTTCCGTCAGCAAACCCTCGGCTCTCCACAGCTCGAGGGGCCGAAGGAGCGCGGGACGAAACAAGAGAAATGAGTCGCCTGCCGGTGCAAGTTGGAAATCTTCCAAACCATCAGCGAGTCATTTATCTGGCTGATGGTACACAGTCTCGCTCAGACATCCATTACTTTCACCAACCTAATACCCTCCTTGGGTGTAGCCGAAATATATCCCTGTCAAAGCACACATGACCGGAGACGTGACCCCTGGGGGCCACGGCTGATCTGGGGTCAGTGAATATTCAGGACACAGGCCTCTGTGAATGAGCTTGATGTCAGCGTTTTATCAGATTTTAGTCGTTTTTTATGAAGTAAATTTCACATTATTACTGAAGCAAAAGCTAAAACGATCCCACTTAACCTCAGGCAAGGCCAAATATAAGAATTCGCTGTGTTTAAACTCAATAATTTTGTTTTTCTGTGTTTAATGTGAAATGTACACTGATGACACTGGGTGTTTTTGAGGCAGATTTAGAGTGATTTTTGCCTAGAGAAAGTATCTGCCCAAGTTTGTGAGGCTGATAGAGTCAAATCTTATTAAAAGAGTTTCACAAGAACTATAAATGTTTTAAAGTCCAGCAAATTCCTTGAGCACAATCCATTGGGTGTTTCAATGTCTATGTGAGGTATCATGGATGAAAGGAAACTTTGGCCACAAAACCAACAAAAACGCTCAATATTATTGCTGTTGTTTGTGCCATGATTTATAAGACCCTTGAATCAGAATCAGCATCAATACGGTAATATGTAATGATGATAACAAATGAAAACGAAAAAAAATTATACATTTACAAAATTATAAATATGTATCAAACTAAAACAAAAATGCAATAGATTATTTCTCTTCTGCTCACCAAGCCTGCATGTATTGGAACAGTAAAAATAGTAATATTATTAAATATTAAAATAACTTAAAATGATAAATAAATGTAATTTATTCCTATGATGAATTTTCAGCATCATTACTCCAGTCTTCAGTGTCACATGATCCTTCAGAAATCACTCTAATATGATGATTTGATGCTCAAGAAACATTTCTGATTATTATCAATGTTAAAAACAGTTTTGCTGCTTACTATTTTTAGGGAAATTGAGATACTTTTTTTTCAAGATTTTTTGATGAACAGAATCATTTATATGAAACCTGTCAATGTCACTTTTGATCATTTTAATTCATCATTTCTAAACAAAAGTATAAATTTCTTTAATAATAAAATCTCACTGACCCCAAACTTTCGAGTTTTGTATATGTGTATATCGAATAAACTCTTTTGTATTTTCTTTTGTAATAAAGCGCTATAAAAAATAATGGTGACTATAGTTGTGAACAACTGCACTGAATCCACAACTAAAATGTTCTTTGTACTTTAGAATCTCACTTCACAAAAATATAATTCATGAAAAGTTCACAGCAGAATAAACCCAGCAGAAGACAGGGATTCATTTAGGTTTAAAACAACTTGAGGAGAATTAAGTTTAAGTGAGCTGTTCCTTTAAGTTGGGCTAACACTCCTCCAATCAAAAGAAAGCTAAAAGTTGGTCTTTAGGGAAGCAGTGCAAACATATCCCATAAGAGGTCCAGATTCTTCTCATTAGATGCCCACTAGGACTAAATATGCCCCTTTCTGAGACGATGGAAGAAGATGAAGCTTTTTCTGTCCACGAACTCAGTGAAGTGAGTGGGAAGGAGCGAGCCGTCCCGCTGAGCGAGTCTGGCTATCGAGCGCTGCCCGCGGTCACGCGTGTGGAGCCGGGGCTGAGGGGAACGGGAGCCGAGAGGTTTGTAATTAGAGAAGAGGTTTAGCGAGGTTTTGGCTCGTCTTCTTACTCATTTTCCAAACCAGCAGAAGGAACGGGAGGCAGGGGACGGGCCGTTAACTAGCGGGGTAGATAAAGTTGGAGGAAGGGGGAGCGGGCGCAGCGGGTGATGGCGCTCTGAAGATTCGTAATCCCGTCGCATGCTGGATTATCACAGCGGGGTGTGAGGAACATAACACCCCCTACACCCATCATTACGTGCACACACACACACTCTCACACACCAGCGGCAGACTTCAACTTTACCATTAAGGTGCAATACTTGTCCCCTCTTTTCTTTTTTTAACTTCATAAGGGCAATTTTAGAATTACCTTATTAAACGCATCTCTGTTTCTTGCATGTCAAATACTTCAATTGAAACAATTTCGGTAACACTTCGCAATAAAGTTTCATTTGTTAATGTATTAACTAACATGAGCTTAACTCGTGTTCAGTAACTAATGATAACAAATACAATTTTGGATTTTAATAATGTATTTGTATGTTAATTAACATTAACACAGATTAACAAATGTTGTAGAAGTGCAGTTTGTTATTAGTTCATGAAATCTCATTGTAAAGTTACCATTATTTCAATCAATCAATCATAAGAGTATCTAACAAACTAAATAACTTTCTATCAACATCAACAAAAAACATATATATACTGCAAAGGTGGAACCAAAGCTGAACCTGACGTGACATTATTTACACATCGAGTAGAATAAGCTAGCATATAGGTGATAAATACCCTACCTAACACTAACCCTAACCTGATCCCTAACCCAACACCTAATCCTACCCATTTCCGCCCCCTGATCCCTAACCCCACCCCTAAATCTACCCATCTCCGCCCCCTGATCCCTAACCCCACCCCTAAATCTACCCATCTCCGCCCCTGATCCCTAACCACAACCCTAAACCTACCCATCTCCACCCCCTGATCCCTAACCACACCCCTAAATCTACCCATCTCCACCCCTGATCCCTAACCACAACCCTCAACCTACCCATCTCCACCCCTGATCCCTAACACCACCCCTAAACCTACCCATCTCCACCCCCTGATGCCTAACCCCACCCCTAAATCTACCCATCTCCACCCCTGATCCCTAACCACACCCCTAAACCTACCCATCTCCGCCCCTGATCCCTAACTCCACCCCTAAACCTACCCATCTCCGCCCCTGATCCCTAACCCCACCCCTAATCCTACCCATCTCCGCCTCTGATCCTTAACCACACCCCTAAACCTACCCATCTCCGCCCCTGATCCCTAACCCCACCCCTAATCCTACCCATCTCTGTCCCCTGATCCCTAACCACACCCCTAATCCTACCCATCTCCACCTCTGATCCCTAACCACACCCCTAAACTACCCATCTCCACCCACTGATCCCTAACCCCACCCCTAATCCTACCCATCTCCGCCTCTGATCCCTAACCACACCCCTAAACCTACCCATCTCCATCCACTGATCCCTGACCACACCCCTAAACCTACCCATCTCCACCTCTGATCCCTAACCACACCCCTAAACCTACCCATCTCCACCCCTGATCCATAACCACACCCCTAAACCTACCCATCTCCACCCCATGATCCCTAACACCACCCCTAAACCTACCCATCTCCACCTCCTGATCCCTAACCCCACCCCTAAACCTACCCATCTCCGCCTCCTGATCCCTAACCCCACCCATCTCCAACCCTTTAATTTGGATCCAACTCCGCCCCCTGGATCTCGTGTACTGCAATGAGGTGCTACTGTGAAAAGTGGGTAGGGGTGGGGTTAGGTGCTCCAAAATATATCTATGAAAGTATAAATATTTATAAAATCATTTCTACGTTTACAAATGCAAAGAATTATATGCAACTTGATCTAACGTATATAAGACAAACAACTGAACACAATGAAGTGCACGTCAAAAAATTACACTAAAAGGGAACCCCGTGCGTTAAAAAGTGACGCCAATGGGTCCTGACCAAGCTTAAATATGTGCCGAGTTGAGAGTGAGAACGTGTTGCCCTTTCTATAATTACAGTTTGAATAACTATTTTGTTTTTCGTGCTGCTAAGACAACAAAAACGAAGTCTTGATGCGTAAAAAAGCAATAAAGGTAGCACTTTATTTTACAGTCCTGTTTTGCATAGGTAATAACCCTGAACCTACCCCAAAACCTAACCCACGTAGATACCTTATATTATCCAGGATTTCCTTAGGCAAGTACACTGCGAGTACACATAAGTGCACATACTCTAAAATTAAGTCATCTGCAAATATTTCCTTTATGATGAGAGAATTTGTAGAGTGCGGATTCAGAATTCAGTGAGTGAGCGCGTGCACTCCGGCGTTTACCACAAGCTTCTGATTGGCCATTGTATAGAGCATAATGGTTATTGTGCTCAACACTGTGAAAAATACATTAAAACAAATGTGATGCAACATTTGTAAGCTGCAATCAACACTTTTCATTTTGATTTCACATTTCACTTTAATTGCGACAGCTGTAATAGTCTTAGTTTAATTGTGCAGGGGCATTTATCTCCCCACTTATGTTGAATTTAGGGGGCATTTTTGTAATATTTTCTAAAAGCAACCATTCATTTCTGACCCGTAGCTAAAATGAAACAAGCAGCTACCGTCAGAAAACAGGTGGAAAGGGTTCAAAATGTGTCCGAGGTCTACTCTGCATCCATTTGTGTGGAATAGTGCTTCTAAACTCAGACTGTGTGTGTGCTCAGTAGGGTGCACTGAAGGGCCTGACAGCTTCTTCGGGTTACGGGACAATGGGAACAGGATTACTGTCAGAGCGTTTCTGTGGAAGGATATCTGAATATCGGCCGGGACAGGCTGGAAGTGAATGGACCCTCAGGGGGGCATCTCTCATCTCAGACCATAAAGCTTTTCTGGGCCCAGGCGACCGTGAGATAGGGCCGTGAGGCACTGGCGTTTCCTGGCCATCCATTCATTTGTCACACCTATGATGGTGTCTAATGGACTACAGCCTCACTGTAAATTTGTCATGGGACTACCGTTGAAGAGTCTCACTGAAAAAACAACATGGGAAAAGAATCTGCACACTACCGTAAATAAATATACTTAAATATATATAAAAACGCTAAGTTTGTGTGTTAAATGTCTCAAATCCTTGAAGCAAATTAAATGTTCATTAGAAACAGCAATGCATATGATATTAAGACATGTTATTAGTGAGCCTAAGCTGGACATGTCAACAATATAATGTGTATTTGTTATTTGGGATCAAACAATTATATTTATTAATATGAATAATTCTGTTTATACATTTATTTATTTGTTTACACAAAGACATTTATTTATACACTTTTTTTATAAAGTTGTAAATATTAACATATATGATTATGCCTCCTGAACATATAAAATATTTGGTTTTACGACTTCTTAGTGAGTTTAAGTTGTTAATTTGTCTTATTTGACTTTGCCAGTAAATTAAAAAAAATTCATTAAGATACTTCAAAAATAAAACTGCATAAGATATTAATACTTTATAATCGCTATATCTGCTAGTGCAGTGAGAAATAAAATACACTTATATTCAAGATATCTATTAAAACCAGTATTAATATATGCAGTTTTATTTTTCAAGTATCTTAAGGATTTTTTTTATTTACTGGCGAAGTAACAACCTAATATTTTATATTTTCAGGAGGCATAATCACGTATATATATATATATATAACTTTATAATAAAGTGTATAAATAAATGTCTTTGTGTCTGTGTACATATATAACCAATAAATAAATGCATAAATTATTCTTATTTACAACAATAAATATAATTGTTTGATCCCAAATAACAAATACACATTATATTGTTGACATGTGCAGTGTGACGTGCTTCTGTCTACTCCATTAAAAACGATTCCACAGTTTTTGCTAATCATTCTATAATCATTATGAATGATCTCATATTAATCTAGAAACTATAAGTAATTGCACTCTAAAAATTAATTTATCACACTTCAGGGGAATTTAAAATGAGCTAGTGAAAGCTAAAAGCATAGTGAAGAATTGCAAAAAGTTAAAGTAACCTGAAATATGTGTTATTTTCATATGAAATCTGTAGGATATAATGGAGGGAGGCGGAGGGATTCATCTCATTTTCATGATTTACAAAGCAAACGAAAGAACCACAAGTGCTTAAACCGCACAAACCAAACAATAATGTGAAGCCTCAGCTGCACAAACAACGCAGGAAATCAAGAAGCAGAGGTTAATTTTAATAGTCTTAAAAACGAGTGGAGCGCACGAGGTCATGCTTCACGCTCCGATCTCCGCTCTAATGCTCTGTGTTGTTGCACTCATTATCTGAATGAACTCAGCAATTATATCAAATATTCCACAGCCATTTTGCAGTATTATCTACATATGAGCTCATTAAACAGAAAAACGGAGTTTATAAAGGGAAGCATTGCTTTCATTTGTTTTGGAATAGCAATCAACTCCACTTAACAGCTTTCCTGTGGACAAACAAAAGGCAAAAATTAAATCTAAACACTGTGTTTCATGGCAACGACATATTGCGGTGGGAAAACACAGTAGCGTGACCCTGGGACAGAGGCCGCCTGATGCGCTCACGCTGGGTGATCGAAATGAAGCGAGCAGTCGCCGTGAGAGAGGGCTTACTGAAGACATGCTGAAGAAGTGTGAATGATTTCATGGCTGAGCGCATGAAAACGTACAATAAGACAGATGGTGGGACACAAACAAGGCCGGTTGGAGAGTGAAGGAGGACGAGAGAGATGGAACTAGACTCTAGGTAAACTATATTTTTCATCAAAAATGAGCTTTTGGATAGTTCATTGTAGGGAACAGAGTTATGAGTATTACACACACTGTGTGTGTATATATATATATATATATATATATATATATATATATATATATATATATATATGAAGAGTTCAGATGCAAAAGCCTCTAAATGCCATTTGAAATTTTCTTCTAAAATGATCATTTTTATCAAGCTTGTTTATTTAAGTTCAGTAATTTCACTTAAATGGCAATGAAGATTACTTATTAATTGTCATTTAAGTGAAATTACTGAATGGCAATGAAGATTACTTATTAATTGTCATTTAAGTGAAATTACTGAACTTAAATATACAAGTTTGATAAAAATGGTCATTTTAGAAGAAAATTTCAAATGGCATTTAGAGGCTTTTGCATTTGAACTCTTCATATATATATATATATATATATATATACAGTATATATATATATATATATATATATTTCAATTCATTTTATTAAAAATAATTGATTGTAGTTGTAACGATTAAAGGATTAGTTCACTTAAAAAAAAAAACTTTTGCTGATAATTTATGTTTTTCTTTCTTCAGTTGAAAATAAATTAAAGGAGTAGTTTACTTTTTTTTTTAAAAAAATTGCTGATAATTTACTCACCCCCATGTTATCCAAGATGTCTATGTCATTCTTTCTTCAGTTGAAAAGAATTTTAGGTTTTTGATGAAAACATTCCAGGACGATGAATAAGGGTCTTATCTAGCAAAACGAACGGTCATTTCAAAAATAAATAATAAAATGTAAGTTTTATAAGCATAAATGCTTGCCTTGCTCTGTTCTGTGCGTTCGTGACTCTCCTGTTCGAACTCGTTCATCAAAATTAACGAATCTTTTTGAGTCATTTGGTTCATTCGACGAACGAAATGAACGAAATGACTCGAAAAAAGATTTGTTCGTTTTTCCGGAATATTTAAACCTCTGCCCGTTTAAAGCATTGGCTTCCAAAGTGTGTCCGAAAAGTGAGATGACATATTCCTAATATATGTTTTTTTTTTTTTTTTTTTTATTTTTTTTTTAGTAATCGTTATAACCCCTTAAAGGGTTAGTTCACACAAAAATGAAAATTCGGTCATTATTACTCACCCTCATGGTGTTACAATTAGGGGTGGGGGGAAAAAATTGATTTTTAGATGCATCGCGATGCGGACATGGGAGATTCTGAATCGATTCACAAATGTCAAAAATCGATTTAAAAAACAAACAAACTTTTTTTTAGATATACATTTATAATAACATAACATTGACTGAACGCAACGAACGAAATGACTCGAAAAAAGATTTGTTCGTTTTGGACCTTGAACCGTTTGGTTCCAATTGAAGAGCATTATATGGAGAAAATCCTGGCATGTTTTCATCAAAAACCTTAATTTCTATTCGACTGAAGAAAGAAAGACGTGGACATCTTGGATGACAAAGGGGTGAGTACATTATCAGCAAAAGTTTTTTTAAAAGTGAACTACTCCTTTGATATAATTATCAATATAACTACATAATAAAATATGAATATATATTTTCTACATCAATATGAGGTCATTTAATTTTATATTAACATTATATGTAATGAAATAAACGTGTATATAAATGATTAATTCTAGTTCCAATTAATACATTTAAATATGTAGTAAAAATACTAATATATAAATGTAAAATTAATATAATATATTAACTCTTTCCCCATTGGTGGAATTTTCTCTGTTATAAGGTACTGTGTACGCTATGACACGCTAAACAGCCCTCAGCACATTATCACAGCAGCACAGCATCTCTCTCAAACACACACCGTCCACATCTCAGTCATAACCTCTGTGTTAGTTTAGCGCTGACACGCCGTAAATGACTCCATGACGGGGAAGCAAAACGAGGTGGCGTGTGGAGAGCGTTCACTCGTCTGGGAGAGACGCTACTACTTGTGCTGACATCGCTCGATATGTACAGGAGTGTCGTACAGACCCCATTACAACAACAACAACAACAACTTCAACAAAACACCCGCATATACACTTGTGCAACCTCAAATCAAATAGTCAAGGTGTTTGAGGTTTTTAAAACCCAAATATCATGCTATTTGCTTGCAAAAATGTGTTTATCCCTGTGGCTAGTAGTTACCGGCTAAACTCTCATGCCTGGTGTCAATAATGAGAACATAATGGCGAGGAGTTGGTTTACGATATGGATTTCATATGAAACTGCTCCGCTGGGTGAGGGATGCTTATCAGCTCAACACATACATTCACGTCCGGCACGCTTCAAGGCTTCATACATGAACATGTAAAATTGATATAAGATGATCATATACAGCTCGTTTCTGGCGGGAAAGGGAAAAATCGTGGTTATTAAGTTCATAGGTGTCGTTCCTGCATCATAATTTGATGGACGCTACTGAAAAGAAATATCAAATTATAGGTTTTCATTTTGCCAGACTGATAGGGACTCCTGAGCTCCTTTCAGGCTAGTAATGAGCTGCGGCGGGCTCCTTTAATACAGCCCATAATGTTTTTTTGATTGCCCCATTTAATCTTACCCTCGTGTGCCGCCCACAATTGGAGCATCAGACCATTTCGCAGTCCCGCTCCAAGAGGTTAAACACATTCACATAAGGAGATATAAAGAGAGAAATGTATCTGTCCCCATAACGCAGAGCTTCACATGGCCAATTGATCAAGGTTTGAGTCAGCACACACACGAGTCTTAATAAGTGGGAAACTTTGGATTTTCTTCAGGCCAGATTTTCCGTGTGTTAATTAAGGAAACACCGTGGAAGCAAATTGATATTGATCACGTGTTGTAATTATGAATGTTGACAGCGCAATTGATTTAGTATGCATTTTATGTACTGCTATTGAGGAACAGCAAGAAAGCCAGCTTGAAAAACGTATTCAGCTGGTTCATGAGTGGGCTTGTTTGATTATATCCCAGCATTCTCTGTAGCAGCACCAGAATAGAATACAGATAAACGATCCGTTAAAGGTGCAGTGAGCGATTTTCGATTCGGTTTCGAAGATATGCGTCATCTCTGCTTGTTTGTTCACTTGTATAGCCTGGAATATGTAAATCTCCTCTGGCCGTTTCCAGCATTGGCTCTCAAAGTGAGTGATTGGCTCTCCCCAGCCCTCTGAATCGTAATCGAATCGAATCGTGAGGTGCCTTGAGATTCCCAAGTTAATACCCTGTAACTGTGCGTTCACACCAGACGCGAATAACGTGTCAAATTCGCGTCTTGTTTGACGCTTGACCACTTTGTGTTAATTCGTCATATTACAAAATAATTTTTTGAAGCATCCAGACACTTCACCATTTGACAGCAGCAAGCAGCAGGCTCCTGATTGGTTAACGCGCCGCGAATTGACGCCAAAGTTCAGATTTTTCAACTCGGGCGGCAGACACGAATTCGCGTCAAACAAGTGAATGCACAAATAGCACTAAATAACTAAATCATTTGTGCGTATCGCGCTTAAAGCGGCAGACGCTCAATTCACGCCATTCGTGCGAACTTGACGCGCCACAGGAATTTTTACGCGTGCAAGCTTGCATTGACTTTGAAATCACTCGCGCCTGATGCGCTATTCACGTCCGGTTTGAACGCACCATAAGACTTTCGTTCATCTTCAGAACACAAATGAAGATCTATTTAATGAAATCTGAGAGCTTCCTGTCCCTCCGTTGAGAGCTACACAACTGACACTTTAACGCTTCATAAATTTTATAAAGAGATTGTAAAACTAAACAGTCTAGTCCAAATTTTCTGAAGAGACTCAATCGCTTTATATTCAGTGAACTCATTTTTCTCAGTTTTACAATCTCTTTACTAAAATTTTGAAGCATCACACTCGTAAAATATTAGCTACTTGGATTATAGTGTTATTTAGGGAGAAAAAAAAATACAAAACTGCTCCTCATTTCACCCAAAATCACTCAAATGTGAATTACATTGTAAGCATGCAACATAATATACATTACTAGTAAATTAAAAGCTTTGAGTTTAAACTTGCAATATGAATCATTTGAGAAACCATCATGATGCATCTGTGAATGTATTTCCCCCCAGCTAGTTAACTGCAGGACAAATTACCTTTCCACATGGTCCAAGTTTCCAGCCACCCCGAGTCCTCCAATAGCGTAGAGTTTGCCATCATACACCAAGCTGTTGTGCCTGCAGCGAGAGACAGTCATCCGGGACACCAGGTTCCAGTTGTCCAGAAGTGACATGTAGCACCACACATCTGCCACTGTCACCCCTGACTCTGTACCACCTGGAAACAAGACGACACACCATCATGACTTGACATTGCACAAAGTCAATGTTGAAAATGCTCGGGAAAAAAATTGGGGAATAAATTTACACTCATCTATAAACCGTTTACCAATTTATAATATGATCCAAGGAACTAGAAGCTGGACGGAAACGTGACCTTCAAGTGATAAAGGATTTGTGGGATTTATCTGGCATGGAAACCGATAGCTGTTTTGATATAGCGAGGACGGTAGAATCCGGTGATTAATGTACGGCGCAACGCCGATTCTTCATCAGATCATTGCAAGAAACAGTCCGCGTCTGGGAAGTGACCACAGATTCCGCGAGCTTGATGTACGACCTTCCCTCTAAAATCTGACGTACCTGACAGATAAATATTGTCCCCGGCGGAGATGACGCTGAAGAACTCGCGGTCGTAAAACGGGAGGCTGGCCAGAGGATACCATTTGCTGTTCTGCGGGTTGAAGCAGGTGACAGCCGTCAGGGAGCGCTGGTTCATGCCCACCGCCTGCCTTCCCCCGACCAACACGACCACCTCTGCTACACCTGCGGGTTAGACAGAGGATACAAACATATGAGTGCTTGATGGCCCCGGTGGAGGCGCTGGGGCTGTGTTGAAATAGAGAGCCTGACAAAGGCTGGGAGTGCAGTTATTCTTCATGGCCGGTTGATGGACTGCAGGGACCCCCAAAGAAGATTGCTGCTCCTCCACGACATTGCTCAGGGCAGAAAACCCAGAGAGCTTCAGTAGAGTATCTATATATCTATCTAAGTATCTATCTAAGTATCTATCTAAGTATCTATCTATCTATCTATCTATCTATCTATCTATCTATCTATCTATCTATCTATCTATCTATCTATCTATCTATCTATCTATCTATCTATCTATCTATCTATCTATCTATCTATCTATCTATCTATCTGTCTATCTGTCTATATTTTTTATTTTACTGAGCTTTATGCTTAAAACAAGAATAAAACTCAAATCAAGGATAAAAAAGAATAAAAATAGGAAATACAATTTTATATTCAATGATATTTAATTTTTTAGAGTACTCATTTGTATTTCTCAAGTGATTTTTACATACTGTATAACATTTTAAATATCCTAAATACAAATAATAAAATAATATTTAAATAACAATAATTGATCTAACTTGACTTAGATTTATATATACATTATATATAAATATAATTCTATAAATTATACAACATATATATATATATATATATATACATACACAGCAAAAAAAAATATATATATATACTATATATAAATATATAATATATATATATATATATACATACATACAAGATAAATGTATATTAACCCATGAGAAAGTGGCAGAAAATTATATTTCATATTCTCTGAAAACCCAACATATAACTTCTTGCTTTATGTATAGACAAAACACTTCTTCAAAATATTATGTAAAATAGTGTTCAAAAGTTCAAGTGGATCATTTTAATGTTTGATTAAAACCCCTTCACGCAATAAAAAAATGATTCATTTTAGAAGAAAAGTTACATAAAGCACCTTTAAATCTTACCAACTCCAAACTTTTGAATGTTAGTACATGTAAAATAAATGAAAAAGAATATTACATTAAATTTAAAATATAACACAAAATATCATATTATATAAAAACCGGTATTCAGGTTACCCAACAGCCCACATGAAGAGTCTGTCCATGCATGTGTGTCCAATGAAGAGTGTAAGTGAATTATCAGAGCTTAACTAAACTCATAACCATCTGTTTGGCTGCATGCCCTCAAGTGTCTTACAGCCCTGGGCACACTGGCTTCAGCACTACATGAAATGCATCATGGGCACCTGTGCACTCATCCATAGTCCTCTATTGTGCTTCTTTCATTTTTGTGAAGTGTTCAGATGAAATATGCCTGTTTAGCACACGCAAATATAACAAATACACAGTTATAAAACAGACCCTGCTCTGAAATCAGATTAGATGAGCCTCTACTACACACCTGCGTCCACACATTACGTTGAAGTCATAGCACGGTATCTGGTTTCTAACTCCATTAGGAAACAGAAACAGCCTAGTTAGGCTAATAACTGTTTATTATTGGAAGAAAACAACACTATTACCATTGATACTCATTCAACTTTGGTGTGTAACTCACTGTTTCATGAATAATACCTCAAAGAGGTATTTTCACCTCAAAAAATCCTCAAAAAAGATTTTTCACCTGTGGCTAAAAGTAGTGTAGTAGTGGCTAAAAGTGATGTCCGTAATGAATATTTGTGTGTAATGACCCTACAAGTTCAATTAAACCACCAAAATATGAGGAAAGTATTTTATATATTTTAAATATGAGGGACAAACAAACCACCGAACTTGGAATTTATGTGACAAAATTATTTGGCAAAAAATTAGTGAATTACAGCTACGGGTGTTATTTTATATGCAAAAAAAAAAATCCAGATAAACAAAAAGCTCACAGAAACAATGTTTGTTCTCTCTTGTTTACGTTCATAATGTATGACAATATATGTCTACACATTTAGGCATGTTTCATTGTGTTATCACCTATTAAACAATTATTGAAAAATCAACAATTTTTCATAATAGTTTAATACAGAACATCACGAACATCGCTTTAGGCCACTATTGTACATTGAAAGAGGGTCTTGATAACTACAGACCAGAATATTATATAGATGGATTTGGATGAAGTCTCTTTCAAATTTTGAGACCCAGAACATCCTATAAATGCAAGATGAACATAAAACGAACAGAAAAGATGGGAATATCAAAAGAGATTTTTGGGCTTTTAGAGTTGAAACCACCTAACAACCACCTCACTGCATTTATCTTTAATAAATAAGGCCTAAATGCTCCCGCAGGAGGAAAATGTCAGAATTGAAGCATCATCCGGTGTAACTGTATCCATGCTTAGAAAGCCTATTGTTACGTGTGTAAGGGTTCTCGAGCTCAGACCTCCTGCATCAAGTCTACACCGGCGCAAGGCTTGTCATCAAATCGCCTCGTAGAGACCGGCTTTTGTTTAAGGTGCAGGAAGAGAGGCGTCGAGAGAGCAGGGGAAAGTGAGAGAGCGACGTGAAGACATCCTTGAGCTTCTGGCTCATCTTTCCGAATCAATACTTCCTCTGCGCTCCCCTGACAACAGCCGCCTGCCTGATCCATGGGCTTCTCTCTGCTCCAGCATCCTTCTTTTACAATGTTGTCATTTTTTCCTCCTTCTCCTTTTCACTCTGTCTCTTTCTAAATCTTAGTTATTCTCTCCTGGCCAGGTAAAAACACAAGCAGAGTGGAAAAGAGAGAGAGAACACCCAACCCCCAACCCCCAACCCCCCCAAGCAAAATCGAGAGAAAAAAAAAAACTCGAATGAAGGGATTTGTCTTAACTGAGACATGAGGAAGGCTCAGACTGCACTCGTGCTCATTGGTGAACCATATGGTGTCTGATCTGGTGGAAATCAAACACTCAGCATCCTACAGGCGAACAGGTAGACCAGACAAACATGCAAATGAGGAGAAAGGTCCCTTCTTTATTGGCTGCATTTTGTCAAATTAAAATGAATAGATAGTACACAGTAAAAAATATTGTTGGTTTAACTTAAAAAAAAAGTAAGTAACCTGGTTGCCTTAAAATTTGAAGTTTATTGAAATGGAAAAATTGAGTTATTAGAATGAAGGAGATTGATTTAATCATCGGAAACTCAAAATGTTATGTTATATGAACTACATAAATTATTTAATTTGATGCAAGTTCATTTCCTAGTTTACGACGTGCGTCTGTGGAGGGAAAAGCCCGCTTTGTGATGAATGGAGGTAACTTTTTTATTGTATTGTAAATAGCAAAATTACATTTATATACCATAAAAAAAATGTAAGTACAATCAACTTGGGTTTTTAAGTCATTTCAACTTTAATTAGTTGAATCTTGTATAAAAATCTATTACATACACTGTAAAAAATATTTTCATGATTAGTAATCGGAACATATTTTGAGTTTCTGATGATTAAATCAATCTCCTTCATTGTATTAACTCATTTTCTTTCCATTTCAATGAACTTAAAATTTTAAAGCAACCAGGTTACTTACTTTTTTAAGTTAAACCAACAATATTTTTTTAAAGTGTAGTTTGAAGGTGTTTACCAGCCAAACTCCGAAAACTAACATAAAACAAAGTGGATGTGAACAAAAAGATTTAGCCTGCTTTAGTTTGAAATGACGTCACACCAGTTTGTTTTTCGATTTTGCTTAAAGTATATCAGGGTTTTTAGTATAGTTGTTGTTTGCTTGTTTGTTTATTGTTTTGATTTATTATTTTGGTCACTAAATTATTGCCATGTAATTTCATTGTATTAGTAAATATTTGTTGACTGGATGTTGACTGATATTCCTGATGATGAATATTGTAATTTATTCATCAACTAAAAAAGAAAAAAACATGGCAGGTCTATGAGAAAAATCCCATTCGGACGGAGAGCAACTAGATGTTCAGTTACTGTCAGTGAATACTTTCCTTTCACTGTAACCCAAAAGGGCAAACACAGTCATTTCTTACTTCCTGTGAGATTTGAGTTTTTTCGAGCAGCAGTTAACCTTTTTCAGCCTTCAACAGTGAATCGTTGAATTCCTTAATGAGGTGTGCGGGTTTTAATTGAGTTACCTCCATTCATCAGCCAAAATCATGCTTAAAGGAGTAGTTATTTTGAAAAAACTTTTGCTGATGTACTCACTCCAATGTCATCCAAGATGTCCATGTCTTTCTTTCTTCAGTCGAAAAGAAATGAAGGTTTTTGATGAAAACATTCCAGCATTTTTCTCCATATAATGCACTTCAGTGGGAACCAAACGGTTCAAGGTCCATCAAAATTAGTCTTTTTCCGAGTCAATTTGTTCGTTTCGTTCGTTGAATGAACCAAATGACTCCTTCAACCAAATGAAGATTTCTTTCATTTCGATGAACGAGTTCGAACAGGACACGCATCACAGAACAGAGCAAGGAGAGAATTTGAGCTTATAAAACTTTGTTATTTATTTATTTATTAAATGAGCGATCGTTTCGCTTGATAAGACCCTTATTCATCATCTGGAATCGTTTAAAGCCCTTTGAACAGTTTTGCACTGAAACTGTCTTTTAGACCTTGAACCGTTTGGTTCCCAATGAAGTGCACTATATGGAGAAAAATATTGGAATGTTTTCATCAAAAACCTTAATTTCTTTTTCACTGAAGAAAGAAAGACATGGACATCTTGGATGACATGGGGGTGAGTTAATTATCAGCAAAAGTTTTTTCAAAAGTGAACTACTCCTTTAACCATAGAAAAGTAGAAGTGAGAAGACTGGACCAATCGGAGTTCAGCCAGCACCTGTCAGTCAAGCTGGTCAATGGCGGAGCACACGGTTCCCACATCTACTTTTCCTCTTTGCCTGATTCCACCCACTTATGTCGACGCTAGCAGCGTGATGAGCAGCAGATACAGGATGAGAGACGCACTTTGACAGGTGAGCTTATTCTTGGTCTAAGTGCACAGCCTCCCACAGGACAATCACCCCTGTCTCTTCCGCATCACTTCCCCTTAATGAGTCCTATCTATGGCACTGGCTCAGCGGCTGCCATCGGTAAATAACGGTTTGCCAGACGGGACGTCAGGGCAGCCAGGTAACTCTCATCCCCTACTGAGCTAAAGAGCGATAATGATAACATCCAGGGCCAGGAAAGACTGTAAATAACTGTCTCTTTTTCTTTCCTCCTGAGCTCAATCTCTTCTTCACATTGGGAGGAAACCCAAACACCACCTAGAACGAAACCCCTGGCTGAGACCGGTCTGCTCACAAGGGCTTGATTTTCATCTAATTGCCCTTTGTCTTGCTCTTTCCGACCATTAAAATCTGGATGTGAAAGACATCTTTGAGTCCAGAAGAGAGGTATTCTCTCCCTCCATACGTCTCGGTCTCTCTCCACCGAGACTCTCCCGACCGGTTGCGGTAGCGGGCAGAGATAAATTGCAGCCTTAAATCCGCTTGTCAAAAAGACGTGGCGGGCAGGTGATGCTGTGGGCGCCAATGACCGTCTGAACTTTGCATGTGGGCTTTTACCCCTGTCATTTCACTGCTCTTCAGTCCAGTCCCGCCGGAGTGAGTCAAAAAGCATTACAAATGAAACGAGAGGATAAGTTGGGCCTGAAAAAGTCATTAAGCGCTCTACTCCAGACGAACATTTTCTGGGGATGATGATGATGATGCATTAAGGGATAAAATGAAAACCATTTTGCTTGCCTAACAAGAATGCATGTACAAAGTGGCCTTTAAAGCTGCCTGCAGTCTTGCGATCTCTCAACCCTTCTCAGATTTTACTGCATTATGGTAAACAAAAGAAGTGGGAATGTTTCCTGGACAGTCACTGTTTCAGATACTGGAGTTGTTTTCTCATGTAGGTGCTTGAACTGAAATCAAATTGTCCTTAAGCCTTTAACATCAAAGTTTTAAGACATCTAAGAAAGTTTACAAAAATTCAGAATTGAAGAATTGGTTCTCTTTCAATTCATAAGTGTGACTTTGAACCTCACATACCAGGAAGTTGAACTGGAATCTGAATTGCAATGAAAGGAAAACGTGGTCCACGTATGATTTAATAAATAAACATGAAATACACAAAGTACTTATGTTTTTTTATAGATCTATCAGTATTACAAACCTTATAAAATTGTCAGTCCTTACTTAAAAAAATATCAATTTCTACAATAAAAAAACGAATATCGTGCAAAAATTAATTGGTAACGCTTCCTTTTACAGTACAGTACTCTTACAGTGTACTTACCTAGAAAGTATAAGGTAAGTACATGGAACAGGGGTAGGTTTAGGGGTAGGTTCAGGGTTAGTACTAGTTATTACCCAGTAATTGTAGTTACTAAAATAAGTCCATAGTATTTACATGGGTAACTGGACTGTAAAAGGAAGCGTTACCAATTAATTTATTTCAATAATTCAACTTAAAAGGTGACACACTAATATATTTTATAGACTCATTACATGCAAAGTGAGATATTTCGAGCCTTTATTTGTTATAATTGGATGATTATGGCTTACAGCTTATGAAAACCCCAAATTCAAAATTAGAATATTGTGGAAAGGTTTTCATTATATTATAACAAATAAAGGCTTGAAATATCTCACTTTGCATGTGAGTCTATTAGTTTCACTTTTTTAAGTTGAATTACTGAAATGAATGAACTTTTGCACGATATTCAAAATTTGAGTTTCACCTGTAAATACATAAAACATTTATTACATTCTAATATCTTACATTTGAATGTGAATTGGAATTCTACATCATGTTCGCTACCTCAATTCAAATTCAGTGAAATGGAAGTTAAAAGGAATCCACTGAATCCTGAATGGTGCACGACTCAGACTCGTACAATACGGGCACGAAAATGCTGTTTTAACTCGATCTGGAACTTTTCCGGCAATGTTACAACTTCTTAAACTGCTGGAGCTGATTTTCCACAATGGGTCCTTTACAGAAATGAGCTCTAAATGGAAAAACGCTGTTAAATGTATGCTGTCTGAAGCTGAGACTAAGAGCACACTATCTGCACATAAACCCAAAGTCCACTGTACTGTGAACTGTCATTTTCAAGGGACCCAAACAGCAATCAAACGGCATGCCTCTGCCCCTCGCAACAAGAGAAAAAGCTCCCGGACAGGAAGTAAGACACGATTCTGACTGAGCTTAGTGCTTGGAAGAGAGAATTTCTCCCTGTAGAGCACTGCGCATACATTACCCCTCCGTCTCTTAACAGCAGGGTCTTATTTAATAGTTTATCAACCAAAAATGTTAGTCATTCTTGAATACAGCCCCATTAAGTGTGACAAAAATTTCCAGACGGGGGAATTTAAAACACCGCGGGACCACTGAGCCAAAAACAGTCGCAAAATCATCCACTTCAAAATGCTAATTCCATCCAGCTACTTACTGTAGACGACGGGGAAAGCAATCAACAGCAGAAATGTACCGAGCAAAAAGTTATGATTAGCGCTGACACATTTATCATTTCCATTCTCTCGGACGGACTAATCCAACGAAGATACACATGAACAGGGAATTCAATTACTCAGTAAAATGTACAAACCACCAATTTTGATACAATGGTGACTGAGCAGCGGGCAATAGCTGAACTCTCTCGCGATCGTGCTCGGCCTGTTCTTCAAATCGGCCTCAGTAATGACCACAGGCACCGACAGAGATGCTGAGCTTTATCAGGCAAAGAGACTAATTAAACTGACCGGACCCCGCGCTGAAGGTGAGACGCAGGTTTGCCCTCCGGTCTTCGCACGACTAAATCAATTAAACAAACGCAGACGCACTGCAAAACGTCGCCCTTCCGTCCTCACCTTCAAGCTGCTGGTTTGACGATAAAAGCAGTTAGAGAAATGAGTCGGTAAAAGTGGTTTGTGGTCTGTAAAGGACTGGGCCGAGTGTCAAATCAGCACAATCCAATACCTTTGACTCCTTCTGCCGCACGCCAGCAGCCGAATGAATGTTGCTCTGCGAAACGGTGACCTCAATAGAGGGTGTCAAAGCTTTGTGAATCATTGCCAAAAGGAGGGATGGGTTCTGAAATGGGAGCTAATTAGTTGATGTACAGCACAAAAAATGATATGAGAGAACAAGAAAGATGTACGTGAACAGGGTGAGGACTATTTTTTTTTAAATTGATCAAAAGTGACAGTAAAGATATTTTAAAATGTTCTGTCTATACATTAAAGAATTCTAATGCAAAGTAGCACTATTTCCTAAGTTTAAGCAGCAGAAATGTTTTCAACACTGTTTCTAGAGAAGAAAATCAGCATATTAGAATGAGATCATGTGACACTGAAGACTGGAGTAATTCCGTTTTATGAATATAGAAATAAATTATATTTTAACCCTCAAACCGTATTTACAATACAGCCCTTAAATCCGTAAATGCAGACAAATGTGGGCACATAGGTCTCAGGTGTGATCCAAAAGTCTTCAGGTGCTCTTTGGTCATTTCTCTTCGGTCATTTCTTCAATTTTTTGCGCTCTTTGAAAAATTTTCTGTCTTGAAATTTTAAAAATCATAGCTTCATCGGAATGTTACGAAAATTGGTGACTTTTATGGTGACTTTTATGTATGTGAACACACAAAAAAATGAGGTCATGATCTGAGCATGCTAAGTGGTCTTAAAAAAAATAGTCACACTGGTCTTTGGTCAAAAAGGACTCACGTAAGAAATGAATGGGAAATTGACAAAAACCCAAAAATTCGCACATTTTTTTTTTTTTTACATTTTTTTTAAATAAAAAATCATTTTTGAGATTGTTTACTGTCATACTGTAACCAGATGGCAATAATTTTCTTCAAAAAATATTTTTTTTTTCTGAAGGCCTAGACTATATTAAACTAAAATACTGCATTAATAAATTTTTGAAAAAATAATATATATATATATAGAAAAATATATATATTTTTCCATGGCAAAAAATAGACCATAAATATTGCATAAATATTAATAAATTCAATCAAATTGTCTCAAAATACTAAATTACAAAGAATAAATATTATAGAACAAAAATAAATTGCATTGGTTTTACTGGGATGGAGGAAATTTAATTTTTAGGTGTCCGGTCACTTTTGACTGGGAAGATAACAAGTGTGACTCCGAAACGAAGAGCACCTGAGGGTTAAAATAAATGATATATCAATCTCTTCCATAAAATAAAATCTATCAATTTATGGTGTGCTTTTCTTATTTGGGGGTATTTAATTTATTTACCTCTAAAAGTACCATATCTATGTAATTCATGCTTATTTTTATGTTACATTTAATATTTATTTGACTTTAGAAAAAAAAAATCAAGGATCAAAATCAAAGGAGCTGTATGCAAGAAATTTATTTTAATTAATCATAAATTTTCCCTGATATGTCACTAGAGAAATCTAAGAACTCACTTAAGAAATCATGTTCATTTCAAATACTTATATCACTGACAACAGTAGTGAAGTTGCCGCCCTCAACTGATATTGATTTTGTCATGTTGTGTTATGTTCTGATGCGCCACCCTCCACCAGGGGTGCACCACTCTACAGTGATTTGAAAGTGATTGCAATACCAGTTTTGGCCACAATCTTGCATATGGCTCCTTTAATATAATGGTATTTATAGCATAGGGGGGCGGGACGCTTCAGATTCTAGAGGGCATTTGATTGGACAGCAGATGTGATGAGAAGCTGAAGTGCAGAGTGATGTCATAAACATCCGTTATCCATTTTAACGGAAGTGAGAGACTAAGCTTTGAATGCTTATATCTCCTAAATGGAAATTTTGCCATTGTTTTGGAACAAACCAGCTTATTCATAACCATAATGCAAACATATTCATACTAAAAGCAAAAAAAAAAAGGGCGTTTAAAATTCCCCAAACTTTTGCATGGTAGTGTAAATGAAATATCACTCTTCATTTGTGTTCCACAGAAGAAAGACACTCGAAATGCGGGTGCAGAATTATTAGGATAAAATACCCTTTTAACACTTTAAAAGTTTTCTCAAATCCCCAACCTAAAGTATGAGCCCCCGCTAATAACACTTCAAACAACAATTTCCTCGTGCTAATTCTCTTAAGAAGGGTCACAATATTAATCTTCCGCTTTAGTAAAGCTGTTCAAACATCATATTACGCTCAGGGTCAGAGTTAAGCAGAACAGGGTCAACTTTCACACACCCCGTCCCTTATGGTTCTTAATTACGCACATGACCCACCCACCCACGAGACTAACCGCTAATCAGAGACAAGTGCGGGGAAACGAAAAGAACAAATCATTTGTTATTTGAAGATAATTTGAGTTATAGGTGAGGCTGCCAGCACGCTGCTAAAAGAAACTGTCGTGAGCTTAATTAGGACGGATAGTCCGTCTACATGAGTTACTGGGTGTGAGCCAGGTGTGCCGTCGCCCTGATTTGCTCAGCGGAGAGAGGAAAGGGCCCAGGTGAATCCCATCAGTCTAAAGACAGCTGGCACATACCTGTAGCTCTAGAGCTTACACAAACACACACGCATTGCCAAACCCCCTGATCAAGTGCAGGAAAGGCGAGGAACCTTTCATGGGTGACATCACTGCACCTCTTCTGTGTCTTTTCATTCATAAGAGACTTATCAGCCAAGCTCAGGTGGAGAGTGAATGCATTCAGCCACACAAACACACACACACGGCAATTACAAACTCCTGGCAGCGCTTCCTCAATCTCTGTCACTAAAAAAGAAAGCAATTTATGCTCCGAGCTCGGCTTCGTCTTTGACTTCTACCCTAGTTTCCTCTTCTCTTTTTCATAAACGGGTCCTACGGGTGACAGGCCCTCATGCCGTGTTTCATAACCTCGATCAGATGGTCCGCCAGATGGTCAAGCCAGCGACGAGTTCACTCAAGAGTTTTGTACACAGCCAAACAATCAAATACTTAATAAAAAAAAAATATGCCAGAGACAAGTCCATCCTTCGTAAGCAAATAAGAGTCACAGATGTCGAAGAGAACACAGAGGACGCGTGTCCAACCAAGCAGCCTTACGGAAAAAGCACTGTGTTTTAGATTCAGAAAAACAAACACATCCAAAAGCAAAAAGCCTTAAAGTGTAGGTCATCCATCAAAAATAGAAAGGTCAATACGAAAAAAGTTCAAGATTACTATAATAAATCATTAATGATTTTTTTTTTATTATCTATATTAAATAATTCATATTATAAATATTACATCAACATCAATAATAATAAAGGTAAATGTATGATTAAAAACATTAAAAATGAAATACTCATACAAGATATTAAACAATGAAAACAAACTGTATAAAATATCACTTGAAACACACTCTCCGAAAAAAAGGTCAAAAAGATGTCACCTTTTCAAAAGGTACACTTTTGTACCCAAAGGCTGAATATTGGTACCTTAGTGGTACATATTAGCACCTAAAATATAGATATTAGCACCTGAAATGTACATATTAGCACATATAAAATGTACATATTAGCACCTAAAATGAACATAGTACCTAAAATGTACATATTAGGACCTATAATGGACATATTAGGACCTAAAATGGACATATTACGACCCAAAATGGACATATTAAAACCTAAAATTTACTTATTAGCACCTAAAATGTACATATTAGCACCTAAAATGGACGTATTAGCACCTTAAATGGACAAAAGTTTACCTTTTGAAAAGGTACAGCCCCAGTGACAGCTTTTGTACTTGTTTTCTGAGAGTGCAGTGTCAATCGCCAGTTGGTCGGTAACATTTCAATCAATTCTTGCAATGCAATGTTGCGATAACACAAACGTGAATAAACATGAACAATGCTCTGGGCAGTTGACTGGCCAGTGCTGCATCGTCGCAAAATATATTCAATAATATTCAAGCTAAATATGATGAGAAATGGAACTCAATTCATCATTTGCACGCTGTGTGGGAAGTTTTAAAAATCCAAAGCATACATGCTCAGAAAGCCACGTCTCAGACAGTGCGCATAAATATTGAGCTCTCTTTCATGTCTTCTTGCGCTTGAACGGACAAATTCACACAAAATCATGTCAAAAATCCTAGTATACAGTTAAATGAACATAAACAGTTGAGAAAGAAAATGCATGTGTTGAGAATGAATCAGTATATTGGATCCGTGCATTCGGTCTTAAAGTGACAGCAGCCTAAAAATGTTTTTAATGTTAAAAAACAATCACTGCTCTTGACTAAATAACTTTAATAAGGATTACTGTTTTTGTTTCATGGCTGGTAAATAATTTAATTTGGTAAAATATTTAAGGTCGGTAAATTTTCTTATGTCAGTGAACGTCAGTGGTATACCAAGTGTGGTATAATAACAATTGTTGGATGTGTACTGGTCAGGCAAAATCTGAACATCAACTCTAAAAAAAATGCTGGGTTGTTTTAACCCAATGTTGGGTCAAATATGGACAAACCCACCCATTGGGTTAAAAATGTCATTTAAAAATGTTACCCAATGGCTGGGTTTGTCCATATTTGACCCAAAATTGGGTTAAAAAAACCCAGCATTTTTTAGAGTGAATACATTGAGATGAAGTTTGAGCATTGTTACACAACTAAGATTATTCAATAAACAGGCTATTGACGGTATTTCAAGGAATACCATGGGTACATTTCTAAGGTACATTTCTGTACAGTACTTTGTTAATTAGCGAACAAAGATGCTCAAAAACGTTAAACCCTGAACATTCAAGTATGTTGAAGTAGTATCTTTTGTGATCTCATATACGAACACTTAAAAAACTATGAAAACTGCTCAAATCAGTTGTTAATCTACAATCTGGTGAAATTGCTGCTTGAAACATTTACCAGCTGTCACACCATAGAAACAATTCTCACTCAGCTTTGTAAAATGACATTTGTTTACCAATTACTTTAACTCCTCCATGCAGAGAATAAGTTCTGTGGGGCGACACGACATTCACGCACTGCTCGTAACACCTTTCAGACAACAATTAAACCTTGCTTTATTGAAAAGACCCTCCGACTCCTGGACGCCGAGTAGGAAAAATCTAGAGCTCGAGAGCAATTTGTTCCTCTGCCGAGGCTACTTATTTCTATAAATATCTCACTTAACAATAAAAACAAACATGTGCTGAAAGTTTGGAAACTATGCATCGTATTAACCAAGCATTTAGAGATGTTCATTAAGAAGAACCCTGGCATTTCTGGAGTCAACTGGAATAAAGCAAGCAGTGTGATGTTTTAGTGTGGCCGACTTGTTCCGCTTGACTGACTCACTAAAAATCTCAAGAGCTTTTACTCAGAACTACTTGAACCACTTTTAAGGTCAGAACAACCTACCTCCATTTTCAATATTGTGACAATAGCGTAGCTTTTACAGGAAAAGCGTAGCTTTTTCCATGAAATTGTAGTGTGACAAAACGCGTGTTAAGTTCTAATAAAAACATGCTATTCTTTTCTCTCTCATGTAGGTTTAGTGAAATGAATCAATCTAACGAATAAATTCATTCGTAGTGATTTGATTCATTCTACTCAATCAACGCACTCTAGTGAATCAACTCATTTAGACATTTCATGTAAGTTAAACTAATACATAAAACTATCAAAAATTCACAGATTGAAGACATATGAGTGATCTGATCTAAGCATTTAAAAACAGGAGTAGTTTAACCAAGAATTTATTCCATTTCTGCCACAAAAATTGATTCATTCATTGAACAATCACAGATTTCCACAGAGCAACAATTTACTGTGGCTGTCAAACTCCAAAAAATTACAAAAAATATTATAAAAGTATCAAAAAGTAGCCTATATGTCTATATTTTAAATCTTGAGAGCCATACATGGTCATTATGTGTGGAAAAGACAAAAATATCATTGTTTACTGATAATCTGGACATTCGTTGCGTTATAGAGACGGTTGGATGTCAATAATGGTTTAATGCGTCAATAAAAGTAAACTCCAACCAAAAATCATGATATCAAAACTGGGTTTTCATACGTTGCATCTTTAACGCTCTCATCAATTAATCCATTTGATTCATTCACTCGTTTTTTTTGTGCTAGATACAAATCCGGTTCAAAATCATCTGATGTAAAATATTTAAAAAGTTTACCTGCTAATTGGATTTACTTTATTTTTTTAAAGAGCTGTTAGACTAGAGTTTAACTGCTCCAAACGATGAGTATCTTACTACAGTTTCAAGTAGATTCCCCAACTCTGACACATACATGACAATTATGATGTGTGTTTTCTGTGTGTGTGTGATATTGCTCATTGATCTGGGTCCAGTGGGGGAGGGCTTCAGCTCTTATACTGCAGTGGGCAGAGATCAATAAAACTCAGGGGCGAGAGAAAGAGAGCCACAGTATATCAAGATTAAATAAATGTACAGCTCACTCACGGGCTCACGCCTCGCTGAGGGAATCATGGGGGCTGGAGCGGCTGCGCGAGGAGAGCGAGAGTGATTCACAGTGCTGAGAGAGGACAGCCTTATTGAACCATAAATTAGTTTGCTTGCATTTTTACAGCAGCCTGAGATTGACTTCAGATACGGTTAGAGCCGCCACAGAGACACTGAGATGCACAGCTATCAGAATAACCACAAAGACGCTGAACGTGTGCCATTTATTGATTCAAAATTAGCAGATTTTTGATACTTCAGGGAGGCAATGGCCTGTGTGGGACACTCGGGATGCACCAAAATGACACTGGTTTGATATGAAAAAGTGTCAGCTTTTAAATTCAACATTCAAACAATGAATACGTTTAACCACTCGCTTCAAGTGAAGTGGAAGCGCACACACACGTGACCTGATCCTCTCTCCCTGTTTAATACTAGTTGTAGCACCAAATAAAGATGAACATCAGAAGGTATGTTGAAAGACACAGTACAACTTACTGAAATGTATAATGTCTCATAATCACTCAATCAATGTTTTGACTAGAAACACAAAGAAGGTAAGATAAAAAGGCAAAGAAACAAAGAAAAATCAAACATTCGTTACATTTACCTCAGGAAAGCCATTCATATCCAAGTCCATTATTAGTTAGCTAGAAAAATAACTTGTGAGAGGAACCATTTTTTTTTTAAATCAAGGTCCAATTCTCACTATTAACTAACTATTAGCTATGATGTTTGCCCCAATAAACCACTAATTACTGCTTATTGGTTAGTGAAGTTGTTAGGTTTAGGTATTAAGGGATGTAGATTGAGGTCAAGGCTTTAATATGTGCTTTATAAATACGAATAAAGAGCTGACCGTGACGTCTGTACTGTGAAGGTTCGAGACAAAATCCATGTACCGGTAAACCCCTATTAAAGGGATACTCCACTTTTTTTTGGAAATAGGCTCATTTTACAACTCCCTCAGAGTTAAACAGTTGAGCTTTACCGTTTTCGAATCCATTCAGACGATTTTCAGATATTTAGAAGAACATCAGTATCCAGAAAGTTTCTGGTCTCATTGACTTCCATAGTAGGAAAAAAATACTATGGAAGTCAATGAGACCAGACACTGTCTGGTTACTGATATTCTTCTAAATATCAGAAAATCGGCTGAATGGATTCGAAAATGGTAAAACTCAACTGTTTAACTCTGAGGGAGTTAAAATGAGCCTATTTCCAAAAATAGTGGCGTATCCCTTTAAATATATTCTAATATAGTCACTTTATATTTATTAGTTTTTCATTAGTCATTGTTCTATCTTAAAGTTTTGTTTTTTTTGGAGGACTCCCTTACTAAAGGTTTTCATGCATCCAAGGTCAAACACTTAAATTTTCACTTACATTCATATTGCACATGACCTCATTCCTAAAAAAAATTCTAAAAAAAATGTGTTGGGAGACTGTCTCTCAAAAGCCCTCCTTCCACAGCACAGTGATAAGATCAGTAACGATGGTATTGTTTTTTTCCGTATCAATTCCAGCGCGACTCTGCATCCTATTGAAGTGCATGCAAAGTGGATTATTTTAGCAGAATCGATTCTTTCATGAACCATTTAATATCCATAATTATGAAAAAAAACACATATTGTGGTATCGTCTATTTCAAATGAACCTTCTCCTACACAGCTCATAAAAACGAAACTGTGATTGATCGTTTTATATCTCATCCAGACGGTCTCTTCCTGTAAGCGGCTGGTTCTCGAGCCAGAATAAGCTGCGATGTGGGACAGACCTTATGCCGTTTAGTCAAAGTTCTGGCTACGGTAACATGATACTAGTGAAAGACAGATGAGAACTAGAACGTAAAAAGTTGAGTCAAACCTGCAGAGAGTCTCGGCCGCGTCCTGGGCGTCTGCATCTCCTGCCGCGCGTGAGGGAGCATGTGGTACCGCTTGGCCTCGTTGACCAGGTCTCGGCAAGCCTCGGACGATTTAATCAGCTCCTCATTGTCCACCACATTCAGCAAGTAACTGGGGTGGATGAATGGAAGTCTAACGACGGCCAGCAATTCGGATATGTGCTGTGAGAGAGAGAGAAATCTATTTAGCATGTATTTTCAGCCTGAGCTTCTTGTCTGCCAATCAAGACAACATCAAGCTAGGTTAGGTTACCCTAACTCTAGCATTACAAGTAAAAGGACTGCAATGATTCTTTTAGCAAATGAAGATTGAATAGAAGTCTTAGATATGAAATAGTTAAATGCTAATAATACAAAAAATACCACTTTTTTGTACATTAAAAAAAAAAATAATAATAGAAAAGCCATTAATTATGATAAACTGTTGCCAAGGGGACATATCATGAAAATGTGACTTTGACGAGACACTACAGGTGAATAGGGTAACATTTTTAAATAATGGATATCACCATGAAACTTCCTCAGTTGATAACTTACACAAGTATATAAAAAATGTATTATATATTTTTTTTAATTTGTATGTTTAATTATGCAAATTAGGCATTATCTCATTAAATATGCACAATTTTGCATATATTTTTGGTAGATAGATCTGAACATATAATAAAGCCAGGTGCAAAACACATGGACTCTGGGTCGAATCATTCCGATTTCCATTTTACAACATTGGACGTTTTCAAAACAATTTCCCCCAAGTGCATCGACGGGTGAGTTGAAACTCATTATAATATGCAAAACTGTGATCCACTCACAGAAGTGGGGGTTTACTTCCAAGTTTTCAGTGCGAGACGCCCATAAAAACCGAGCGTTTTTGAGCTAGGCTCAAAACTATGCTACAAAATAGACTATTACTAATTCATTTTAATGTTTTTTGAATGCAAAAACTAAGCAAACGTCATAAGTTGGCCTCAGACAACAATATAATAAAATTTAAAAAGCCAGTTCATGACCCCTTTAATCAGTCGTCTAATTTCATTATTCAAAAAGGGAAACCGAATCTAGGACTGCAGATATACAAACCGATATAAACAAAGCAGCGCTTGCTTACAATTTTGAATATCAATCATGCCGTTCACTTTCTTCTTTCCAGGCGATTGTTATGAAAATATTTGCATGCTATATACGTGAGCAAGTCTGTGTGTTTCAGACTGAGGTAGTGTGTTTGGGGTTGCTATGGTGAGGACTATCCATGGCCAGCTTGTTTGTTTAGAGTCATCCTCAGTGGGGCTTTTGCTCACGTCAGCGTTAAACGCTGTAAACACGAGTTGACAGGGACAGCCGCCAACCCGACCCCCTCACCTCTGTGCTCACAACGCATTACATAAACATCCGTAAAATATAACAGACACGGGCGGTGTGAACACCTGGGCCTCTGCTGTCTCTCAGAGCGAGACGTGGAGAGACTTTACCTGATCTGACCTTGACAAAGTACTCTACTATACAATCCTCATTAAAAGCAACATTTCATAGTGAAACTGCAAATTCAATAAGAAAAAAAAAGTAGGACGAAACTTAATTTTATCTACTGGGAATTTAGCGGATTGTGGAAAATACGTCGAGGCTGAAGGTCAAAATCACCCGTGAGAAACTTCATGTATCCAAATGCTAAGCCTTCATTTGCAAATGTGACTTTTATTATCTTAAACTTTTAATGACTGCATTCAATACTGGAAAGATTTCAGAAAGGTTGGATATCATACAGCAGAACACTAAAAAGTATTGAAAAAAATATAATTGCTACCATATCCATTATTAGATATTTAAATATGATATTTAAGATATTTAATTGTTGTTTAAAATAAATACATACATAAAATTAAATAAATTAAAAATGAAATAAAATAAATTAAATATGTAACATTAAATATAATATTTTTTATCAATAAAAATTTATACATTTTTAATACTGGTCTATTTAACCAAAAAAATAACTTTAAACAAACAAACATCCATTGAGCTAGTTGGCTATTTATCAAATAAAAAATAAAAATGAGAATAATAACAATAAAAAAAACTATTAGTAATAACCAATTTAGTACCATTATATCTAGTTACAACAAATTATACACAATAAATCTAGCTATTATTTATAAGTCAATAAGATTTTCTTATTTTATGATATTCTTGTCTTATTCTCTTACAAAATCTCTCGACACCCCTTAACCAGCATCCCTAAGCAAAAACAGTTTATTTAGCAAACATGTTCCCCAAACAATAGAAGGCAAGTTGCCAGACACACACAACGGCCGGAAAGAGATTTCAGAAATGTGTGCCAGCTCTCGGCACGGCCTTGCCGAAACCATCCCAAATGTGCACCGGATCTGAACTGAACTGGTTTACCTCACTGCATTGGCAGGACGTCTGCCTTTATGGCATGTTAAATGCTCTGTGTCATCATATGTGCATCGTTCGCATACTGATATAATAACCGGCACGCTCGTTTTAGCACATGTCCCTCCAACAGGACCACATATCGTTGAACTGTTCCATGATCCCGACTGTGAGATCAGGGATTAGGGATCCCAGTGAGGATCTGATCTAAAATAATGTCACGGCAGACGGACGCTCCCCTGGCGCCGGCCCCGTTCCCCTCCCCTCAACACACTACTGCCAGCGTACGGGTTTAGCCGAGCCTGCCAAACCGCTTTGGACTGGTTAGAGAAAATAATCACGATCTCCCGGCTCGCCCGGGCCACCGGGACCAGACGAGGGGGGATTTGAGCTCCATAAATCTGAACAACTAAACTGATGCTCGTAGGCTCCTGTCTTGCGGCGGACCGGCGGCCGATTAAATGATAGCGATAAAATATGCAACCCTCCAGATGAGACGAAACAAGCAGCAGCAGCTCGGCGGTGACAGATCTCACCCGGAAGGATGAAACAGAGGACGGAAATCACAAACTCAGATGAAAATAAGATGAAGAATTCCACTGTGATCCACATTGTAATGTAGACACCTGCTTTTAAACGGGACATATACCCTGAAATCCAAATATAATGTCAGTCAGAGGAAACTTCTTAAAGGAAATTTGCAGTACAATGTTCATATAGCATGCAAGTGGACCTGTGATAAAATGCTTTATTGATTAAAAATAATTATACCATTCTATTCAATATAAATTAAAATATTTAAATGTACTTATTAAACACACACTTTACTAGTTTACTTTACAATTACATAATTACTATTCACAATTACTGCAAACATTACTATTTTTAATGTTTTTGAAAGCCTCTTCTGGTCATCAAGCCTGCATCTATTTGTTAAAAAACAGTAATATTGTAAAATATTATTACAATATAAAATAATGGTTTCTATTTTAATATACTTTAAAATGTAATTTATTCCTGTGATCAAAGCTGAACTTTCAGCATCATTACATTACCAGTCTTCAGTGTCACATGATCCTTCAGAAATTATTCTAATATGAGGACTGATAATCAGTAGCTTAATAGTTTTTTTGGAACCTGAGATACCTTTTCAGGATTTATTGATGAATAAAACGTTTAAAAATAATAGCATTTATTCAAAATAATTCAATTGAAATCTTTACTATCACTTTTATCACACATCCTTGCTGGATAAAAGTATTGATTTCTTTCAAACAAAGAAAAATTAAATTACTGACCCCAAACTTTTGAACTGACCTGTATCAGATTTCTATTTTAAGTAAATGCTGTTTTTTTAGTTAAAAAAAAAAAATCTTTTTTATTAATCAAAGAATCCTGAGAAAAGTATCAGAGGAATATTATAATATATATAATAATATATATAATAATAATAATATATATATATATATTATTAAGGAATAATATATATATATATATATATATATATATATATATATATATATATATATATATATATATATATATATATATATATATATATATATATAATATTATATATGACAATATATAATATTAAGGAATATTATAATATTATTATTATTAACTCAACTATTTCAAACATTGTTAATACATCTTCATATTAGAATGATTTCTGTGACACTGAAGACTGGAGTAATGATCCTGAAAATATATTTTAAAATATATTCAAAAAGTATATTAAATTGTAATAATATTTCACAATATTACTTTTTTCTGTATTTTTGATCAAAAATAATAAGGCTTGATGACCATAAGAGACTTCTTTCAAAAACATTAAAAATAGTATGTTTCTGAACTTTTGACCGGTACCGTGTGTGTATATATGAAGGCCTCCGATGCAAAGCCTCTAAAAGCCACCTCTGTCAAAAATGAGATAATAATATTGAGTACATATACGTTAATCAAATACTTTCTCTTCAAACTCACTAAATCCAGCCTCAGCTTATTCAAAAATGTCGGTACTTATGTAGAAACCTGTACATATGAGCCTAATAAAAAAGTTAATATTAAAGAAAAACGTTAGACGGACTTATAGGCTTTTGCATCTGAAGTCTTCATATATAATATGTGTGTGTGAGAGTGTACACTCTAAAAATGCTGGGTTGTTTTAGCCCAATTTTGGGTCAAATATGGACAAACCCAGCCATTGGGTTACATTTTTTATAACATTTTTAACCCAATGTATGAGTTTGTCCATATCTGAACCACAATTGGGTTAAAACAACCCAGCATTTTCTTAGAGTGTGTGTGTTTCAACTTGAGGCACAATGTGAGCAGGTATTATATTGATAAATATAAAGTAAAAAAATATATATATAGTGTTCACAAATCTGTGTGAAGCTGAAAGCCCCCAGGAATGCTTAACAATATTTTTATTTCTTTATTTTTCACAGCGAAGCGGCTGTTGGGCTGTTTTTACCCTCACTGACCTCTAACCCAGCACACCACGCTATAGAAGCACACCGTCACAATTATTCAGCCATAAACAGCAGCGGGACGACTCACGCTAAGGGCATTATGTGCACACAGGCACTCCTCCCACACACACACATCCTGTCTCCCTCTGCCTCATTTATATTCATGTATCCAGTCTTATGCTTAGACTCCTTCCAAAGCTAGGCTCAATTTGTCAATGAGCTTAACGACGCCAATCTCCTGTGCATTAAATCAATGCTAAAGGGATCTGACATCCTCTGCTTAAACTAGCCGCTTCGGTTGTTCCTGACAGACTTCATCAGGAGGGCGTGTCAGGGTCGGATCTGGGAATCAGCGCTAATTCATACACCTCCGCTTCCCAGTGTGGGAAAAGCGTACGAGTCCCTATCCTCTCTCTGCTGTCTCGTAGAGCTATTTGTCTTCGTGTCCAAGCATGCCGCTAGCGCATTTCCCTTCCGTCATCCGGGACCTCCAGAGACAGGGGTCCTTCTATTCCTGTCATGAAATTGTCAGGTGTTGATCACCATGGGGAGGTGACGGGCCTTTGTGCTGTACGCATGAGAAGACTGGAGATCACACAATGAGCTCTCGGCAGCAGAAATATACATTAAGTAATGCACGGTTTTAATTAAAACAACTCTCTCCAATATTTGGAATTTGGACTGCAGTACCCAGTTCAACCACTGGCTGTCAATATTACATACTGCACTTTTACATACTCACCTAAAGCATTATTCGGAACACCATACTAATACTGTGTTTGACCCCCTTTCACCTTCAGAACTGCCTTAATTCTGCGTGGCATTGATTCAACAAGGTGCTGAAAACGTTCTTTAGAAATGTTGGCCCATATTGATAGGATAGCATCTTGCAGTTGATGGAGATTTGTGGGATGCACATCCAGGGCACGAAGCTCCCGTTCCACCAAAGATGCTCTATTGGGTTGAGATCTGGTGACCATTTTAGTACAGTCAACTCATTGTCATGTTCAAGAAACCAATTTGAAATGATTCGAGCCTTGTGACATGGTACATTATCCTGCTGGAAGTGGCCATCAGAGGATGGATGGGTTCATGGTGGCCATAAAGGTATGGACATGGTCAGAAACACTGCTCAGGTAGGCCGTGGCATTTAAACGATGCCCAATTGGCACTAAGGGGTCTAAAGTGTGCCAAGAAAACATCCCTCACACCATTACACCACCACCACCAGCCTGCACAGTGGTAACAAGGCATGATGGATCCATGTCCTCATTCTGTTTACGCCAAATTCTGACTCTACCATCTGAATGTCTCAACAGAAATCGAGACTCATCAGACCAGGCAACATATTTCCAGTCTTCAACTGTCCAATTTTGGTGAGCTCTTGCAAATTGTAGCCTCTTTTTCCTATTTGTAGTGGAGATGAGTGGTACCCGGTGGGGTTTTCTGCTGTTCAAAATTGCTTAAATCACCTTTCTTTCCCATTCTGACATTCAGTTTGGGGTTCAGGAGATTGCCTTGACCAGGACCACACCCCTAAATGCATTGAAGCAACTGCCATGTGATTGGTTGATTAGATAATTGCATTAATGAGAAATCGAACAAGTGTTCCAATCCTTTAGGTGAGTGTACAGCATGTACTTCGATGCATTTTAAAAGTAAATGAATACCTAAATTTTCCTTGAAATGACATGCAGTTCACTTGTCCACCTCCACCAGCATCACTTTACCAAGTTTTATGCATAAACTCGACTCATTCAATATGCAAGAGGTATTGGCTTACTAGAGAGACATGGCACGGTATCTCACCTTCCTGTCCCAGACACAATACTTACACACCTCACCGGCCACATTAAACCTGCATGTGCAACATCAGCTCCAAAACTCTCCGGCCTATGAAGACAACAGCAGTGAACGCATCAAAGCACAACACACAGTGACTTTAACGTCAAGGCTAATCAGTCTGACGGCTAAATGACAGAGTCTAAGAGTGAGCCTGCAGGGGGCTCTACAGTGACAAGAGCAGTGCATGGACCAATTCCCAATTCCTGCCGTCAGCTGTCTATTGAGTGAGCTGCCTACCTAGGCATCCTAACCATCATGGAACCTCCTAAATCACTGATTTGGAACGGCAACTATGTGCCACTTCACGAGACTCACTAGTGATACTCAAATCACTATAAAATACAGAACATCTTGACTATTTTCTCCCCCCACAGTCCTTATTGCAATGCATTATGAATTGTCCTTCTCAATGAATGGACACACTGCAAAAAAACAAACTAAAATTCTAAATTCTTAAATCAAGATACAATTACTTGAGAAGCAAAATGACGTAAGATGGCATGTCTTGCTTTCTGAAAAACGCATATTCTTGCTCAGTATTTTTGTCTCATTTTCCGGTAAAAATATCTAAACATCAAGATACATTTCATAGAGGAGAAAATTACTTAAGATCTTGTTTTAAGTCTTGTTTTCGACAAAGTGACCAAAATGTAGTAACTTTGTGCTTAAAAAAAGACAAAAAAAAAATGTCTGCCATTGGGGTAAGAAAAATTAATTAAAATTAAAGGGAAAACATTTTTTTTCTTTGCAGTGTAATCTGTACATAAAGTCAGTCCAAAACAAGGTATCTTAAGAGACGGTATTTCATTTTATTTTTTGCAAAAGCCCTTCAGTCGGGAGCTCAAAGACAATATCTTAAAATACTGTCTCTGTAGGCAGCTCAGGTTTAGGAACAGAGCAAATGTGTGTGAGAGGCCTCATGTTGTTTTTATGCAGAAGATATCGAGTGTGGAGAAGCTTTATTTAGTCTCCCTTAAATATAACATCAGCCAGGAAGAAAGAAATGAGCCACTGAAATATTCGCTCACACACAAGACTGAGGAGTTCAGCTGGGGGGTATCCTCTCATGAGAGAAACAGTGGCGAAGGGAGGGAAGAGTCTGTGCGCACTGAAGCGAGATTCAGTTGGCCTTACAGCTTTTGAAAGAGTGAACACAACAGAGTTATACGCACAGGAACCCAACCTCACTAACCGTCTCAATGAAGCTCAACAGTGGTAGGCCGTTTTTTTTGTTTTTTTTTAGCAGTCTTGGTTCGTCGGTTATTTTTCTCATTTATTTCCTTCATTCCGTAGGCATTTCAAAAATGTCTTCAATAAATAGTTCTAAGCCAAGAACCAATCCGACCAGCTCTGAGGAATAACAACATCTTATTCAAAGTAAAATCAGAAAAAAGAGCTCTAAACTAATGAACTTTCCCATTAAGCATTGGAATCAAATGAATAATAAAAAAAAGAAAAGCGTGTAAACCCAGCAAACAAAAATATGTTCTGAGAATGTTTTGCTAATGTTCCAATTAAGTTATGAAAATGTTATTTCTGAATGTTCTCTCAACATTCAAAACATCCATTAAAAAGAATTTATAAAATATTAGACAAACGTCCATGTAAAATATTTTGGGAAAGAAAAACTTTCAATGAAAGATGCATAATAATTTGAAGGAACATTATTAAAGACCAGATAATGATCTATTAACATCATTACTGGAGGAATGTTTTCTCATAACTTCTGAAAAAGTTCCCTATTAGCTTATAACTTATGAGCTTAAATATATATATATAACTTAAATATATATAACTTATATATATATATATATATATATATATATGTGTGTGTGTGTGTGTATATATATATATATATACACACACCATACGTACATATATATATATATATATATATTTATGTGTTTGTGTGTGTGCGTGTATACTGTGCATATACATATTATGTAAACACAACCTTTTATGTTAAATTGAAGTCAAATTGAAA
The DNA here is from genome assembly GCA_038021265.1 of Cyprinella venusta. Taxonomy (NCBI): domain Eukaryota; kingdom Metazoa; phylum Chordata; class Actinopteri; order Cypriniformes; family Leuciscidae; genus Cyprinella; species Cyprinella venusta. The sequence continues at coordinate 29,380,710 of CM075876.1, forward strand.
ATTGGTGTCAAATTGAAGAATATATTTTTAAACTGATTCATTTATATATGAATCATCTGCCTTGTTCACTAAAATGAATAAATCTTCCCAGTACAAAATAATGAGAGAGAGTTTAGGAGTGCATTTTTAATTATTGGCCAACATCTTTGCATTATAAACTCTAAAGTATGTCTACATAGTAGACCAAACTCTTTCCACAGGGCCAGAAAGATAACTTCTTTTAATGATGTGAAATTAAGCACTCGTATACCTAATATCAATAATATAAAGACTAATAACCAGCCAGCACATTTTATCCGCCAACGATAATAAACTCATGCACTTCACTTCTATATATTACTATACTTACAGTTCTAATTGAGACTAAATGGTTTTTCGAATTGTTAATAATCCAGTCTGCATGTCTTTATACTCCGACTGAATGAGGGGTGAGATTGAAGTCCTCGGTAACATCTGCAAATTCAAAAAGTTCTGATCTCATTAAAAGGCTGAAATGGGAAGATTCTCCTCTGCCCTCAAGTCAAACATGACCCCGGCAACTAATGAGTGCTGTCTGCCAGGACAGAGCATCAACGCTGGTACATCCATTGTTATTTTCTGACTGCTGAATTAGATCTCCCTGCCGAGGGTGAATGCAGATTGCCCCCTTGTGCAAAAACCATCATTAAGCATTCTTTTCAGCTGCATATTAGTTCTCTCCTCAAAGGAGATGCAATTAATCAACCTTCTTTGTCAGGCGGCCTCACAGTTCGGTCACGATAAAGTGTTGTATGAAATCGTCCGGGGCGTTTCTTTAATGGTTCCGCTGCACGGGACTTGGCGGGAGGGGAGGTGTCTGTAATTGAAAGCATGCGGGTCGGGACTCTGGACATGCCGTGGAGGAGGCGGAAAGGGCTTGGCGTTTTGACTCGTGCTCGGCAGGGCAGGGGCCTGATCTTTAGCGCCTCTGGTGCCGTGCTGTTAGCAATCGCGGGAAGTTTAGTCAGCGTTTGAGTGACGGAGTCACTGCTGCTCGGTCCCGGCAGGTGAACGCACGGCACAGAGAGAGAGGTTTATCAAAGCCTTTGCCACATTCTGATTTTTGTGCTTGCACATGAAATTTGAGTGACTGGAGGCAGTCAGACTCTGAAGCTTGCTTTCTTTTTTGAACAATGTAATCTCAGCCTACAGCAGGGGTGTCCAGTTCTGCTTCTGGAGGGCCACCGTACTGCAAAGTTTAACTCTTGTCCCAATTAAACAATTGATTAAACAAACATGAAGCAGCTTATCAAGGTTCTATGTGTGTAAACGGTCTAACTCCTCGAACTGGTGTCTCCAGCGTGGGAGGTGGGCACGCTAACAAGGACGCTAAAGACCGCAGCCGCTATCGCCTCGAGGCCGGGGAAGTGAGGTTTACACAGAGCTCTTACTGGCCTATGTCCATGAATCTCACTCCTCTAAACCTCACTCCCAACCGGGTCACGGCACCAAATAAAACTGGTCCTACTCGACCAGCTCCGAGCGGGATCAAACCAGCAACCGATGTCTCCTCTTGAGGCCTGGGGAGTGAGGTTTATACTCACAGCTCTTACTGGCCTACGTCCATTAATCTCAATCCTCTAAACCTCACTCCCATCCGGGTCACGGCACTAAATGAAACTGGTCCTACTCGACCAGCTCCGAGCGGGATCAAACCGGCGTCTCCTCTTGAGGCCTGGTTAGTGAGGTTTATACGCACAGCTCTTACTGGCCCAAGTCCAATTATCTAACTCCTCTAAACCTCACTATAACCGGGTCATGGCACCAAATGAAACTGGTCCTACTCGACTAGCTCCGAGCAGGTCTGAACTGGCGTCTCCTCTTGAGGCCGGGGGTAGTGAGGTTTATAATCACAGATCTTATTGGCCTACATCCATTAATCTCACTCATCTAAACCTAACCCCCAACCGGGTCACGGCACCAAATCAAACTGATCCTACTCGACTCGCTCCGAGCGGGATCGAACCGGCGTCTCCTCTTGAGGCCTGGCGAGTGAGGTTTATACGCACAGCTCATACTGGCATAAGTTCAATTAGCTAACTCCTCTAAACCTCACTATAACCGGGTCACGGCACCAAATGAAACTGGTCCTACTCGGCTTGCTCCGAGCGGGATCGAACCGGTGTCTCCTCTTGAGGCTGGGGTAGTGAGGTTTATAATCACAGCTCTTACTGGCCTACATCCATTAATCTCACCCCTCTAAACCTAACCCCCAACCGGGTCACGGCACCAAATGAAACCTATCCTACTCGACTCGCTCCAAGCGGGATCGAACCGGCGTCTCCTCTTGAGGCCTGGCGAGTGAGGTTTATACGCACAGCTCTTACTGGCTTACATCTGTTACACTAAGCATACTAGCAACTTCCAGGAGGATTGTTGAGGCAAGTTGGAGCTAGACTCAACAGTGGCCCTCCAGGAAAGAGTTTGGACACCCCAGGCCTACAGTATCAGACCGTCCGATGCAAATAAGACGCACAGGGTAAAACAGTAGAGTCAGGACACATACGTTGCAATTAATGCTTCAAAAGAGGAAGAACATAAGAGAAATGAGAAAAGTGGTGGGGGCACATTCTAAACTTTATCAGTCTGGCTCAAGAATATTAAGTAGTTGATGTAATGTTTGCCAAGTAATTGTAATTTGCTGATAGCAATCAGATTGTCGTAATTAACTGATTCACAGGAAAGTCGGCACTCAAACTGTGTGACTCATATGTTCAATAGAGCATAACCATTACTGTTCACTTTTTAAGCCAGTTTGGATCAAGAAGTGAAGTAAAATAAAATAAAGTATGAGCCATATCATTCGCTTCTTTCTAGATCTTTTTCCCCTCTCTACACTCCAATTGTTTCCAGTCTCTTTTCCTAATGTCCAGTGAAGGTGAAAAAAAAAATCCTCTCAAAAATCTCACAAAATAAAATTATCATTCATGTTTCCATGGGGATTTAAAATATCCCTGAGATGAATCAACATTGGAAGCTTTTATTTGAAAAAAAAAATAATAATAATAATATGTTGATAATAAATATAGAAACAATATATCAATAAGAGACAAAATAACAATCTATTGTAAAGTAATCGAATATATACAAATATGCACTACAGTTCAAAAGTTTAAGTTAGGATTTTTTAATAATTTTAAAGAAGTCTACTTTTATTTGATCAAAAATACAGTAATACTGTAATATTATTACAATTTAAAATACCTGTTTTCTATTTGTGAATGTCCGCTGCTGTCCATCATAAATCAAAAGATAAAAAAATGCACTCAATGTTCTTGACTTAATAACTCTCTTTAATCAGGATTAATCTATATTTACACAAATAAATAAGTCCGTCTAAAAGAATGATAAATGATGTATGCAAGAATGCACATATTATTAATTGATAAGACCATGTTCTTGTTTCTGAGAAGTGGTTGAATTAAAGATAAAGACATGCTACCTGTCACAGCAGATTGTATGTTCAAACCTTAATATCATCCACATTAACAGGTTAATAGATGTTTTCTCCAGGATTATATAAGGGCCACAAGTCTGGCTGCTTGAGAATAGATCTCTGAATGCTTCAGTAAAACCGGCTGATCCTTCTCATTCATTAGGCGAGCATTAAAACACATGGCTAAACTCTGAGTTCTTCTTTCATACCTCTGAATGACATATCTTTCTCAATCCAATTTCTTCCCACAGTCTCTCATACACTAATACAGATCGGAATGAGTCACGTGACGCCATTAATCACCCAGTCCATCTAGACGTATGACTACTGGACCAAGGACAAAAGAAAGATCATTTACTAACATTAGGACAGGCTGATCGTTCACATCTTATGCAGGAGCTCGGCGCCGGTCCCAGGTGTGCCGTAAGAAGCTCTATTTTAAGCTCGGCTCTTTCCCCAGCGGCTCGCGCGGGCCCTTGTGTTACAAGCACATAAAAAGCATGTTGACTCACTGTAATAAACTAATGCAAATTGTGCAACGGCGTCAAGGATTGCACAATAAAGATCCATACATCACTGCGCACGGAGGTCTGGCGGCTGTACACAGCGCAACACGCCGCCTACTAATTCACCGCTAATTTGCCGTGAAGCATAAAAGTAGTTATTTTTTCATTATCTATAGCTCCGGCCAAAAACGAACCCCATCTCAGATCGCCGGAGCATGTTTGTAGAGCTCCACGAACAAACATTTGCCTTTGGGTTTGTGCGCCGACTGTGACAATTGGAGCTGATATATCCTTAGGAAATGTCAGTGGATTCAATCAAAACGTTTCCATCGGGGTCTGGAAAGGGGTGAAATTCAGTAAGAGAGAGAGAGAGACAGACAGAAAGATTGAAAAAAATGCATCCGCAGCCCAATGTTCCAGAGTTGTTTATGAACTCAATCGTGGGCTGTTTTATGGCGGAGAGAAACTTGCGGTGGTGCATGAGGGTTTTTTTAAGCAGCACCACTGTCACACATGGCTCATCCATTTCAGACAGTCTCAGCACCCCATCAGTACTCCAAAAGGTCTAATGTCATGCCACACGGCCCCAGAATATCTGATCTGGGCCGCTGGCTCCTACACGCTTCTTTGCTCCGCGCTCTCTTATTTATGTTTGCTGCGAGTGGCCTGAATATATTCTTCAGGGTAGCAGAAATAGAAGTGCAAGGACAGCAAAATGGTGTTGACCTCTTGTTCTGGGGTTCTGGGAAGCCAAAACTTCTTCAATGTGGAGAGAGATTTGAGAAAGCCCTATTGAATTGTCGAGCCCACCGCAGACAGGTCTTTTGATCCATAAAGAAACAAAGGCACTTCAGGGGGCTGAGCCCTTGGTGTGTCTCAAAAAAAAGGCAAAATTCAGCTTTTACACTGAGCTACAAAACAGAAAGCAGTCACAGCGCTAAATAAAACACAGCCTACCAATGTGAACAACAGACAGTAAAAATTCATGGGTCAGAAATAGATTTGATGGGCACATATAAGAGTGGGTACTTTCAGACTATACTGGTCATGTTGAATGGTTTTGATTCACTAGAAAAAGGATTCATAAAGACATTCATTTGGGAATCGGGCTGCACTGATACTAAAAAATACAAGTTTAAGAGTCATTTCTTTCAGCACAGTATGTGCCATTCATTTTTGATTCCCTAAAAAGAACCAGCCATTCAGGAACTTGACTTTACTGTCATCATATAATTTTTATTTAGGCTACCGACAGTCATTCGCTCAGGAATCAGACTGGTCACGCTGTTTTCTGATAGATAGTTCATAGTTTTGATTAATACAATAAAAGGGTTCATTTTTTTTATTCTCTAATTAAAATATATGACATGATTTTGATTCACTAAAAACAATAGGCCCATAAGAGTCAATCGTTCAGGAATCAAACTACATTGGTCATACTGAATGCTTTCGATTGATTGAATTTGATTCACTAAAAATGGCTCGAAAGAATTAGTTGATTGGGAATCAGATTACATTGGTTGTGCTGTATGTTTTTGATTCGCACTTTAACTTGTTTTAACCAAATTGAACAACTGAACCAAACGCATGCGTTTGGTAATTACACTATACAGTCTGCTGAGTGTGTTTTTGATTGATTCACTAAAAAGAATCAGCTCTTAAGAATCATTTATTCAAGAACTGCACACCACTGGTTGTGCTCGGCTTTTGATTTACTAAAAAGAACTGGCCCATAAGAATCATTTTGCTTCACTATAAAAGAACAATCCAAGACTCATTCAAGACTAGGGTTGGGTATCGATTATCGAGTATCGATTGGAACCGGGACTAACTTTTCGTTTTTCCCGGAATCGTTCAAAAGTTAAAATTTCGATTCCTAGTTTCGATATTCACAGTCCGCCGACCAGAAGAAGAAACCGCTGAACAACACCAACGAAGAAGCGTCTACCGGAAGCGTTAGCATAACCGCGCGAGTCGAACATGAGTAACTTATGTCGGCGGTCCAAAGTGTGGCTTCACTTTTCTAAAAATAACAAAATCTCAGCAAAATGCAGAGTATTTCCCTTTAGAAAGGAGTATTTCCTTCAGAAAGACCGTTGGTTAGCAAGGTTAGCTAAACTTTTTTTGACCCCGCCTCTTAAAAGAATCGGAATCGAGAATCGTTGGGAACCGGAATCGAAACAAGGAATCGGAATCGGAATCGTTCAAATTCAAACGATACTCAACCCTATTCAAGACTCATTCAAATCCAAGACTCAACATAAGACTCATTCAAAAAGGAATTGAATGAATTGAACACATGGTTTCAAATTTTACAGGACAAAAGGGTAGTTTTACAGCACCCATACTACTTTAATAAGTAGCTTGTCAAGTTACAGATTTAAATGACTACCATAGTATGTATTTTTTCCTACTCTGGTAGTCAATGGGAAATGAGATCTGTTTGATTAAAACATTCTTCCAAATATCTTCCTTTGTGTTCAGCAGAACAAATGAACACATAGAGGTTTGGAATAACATGAGGGTGAGTAAATACTGACAGAATTTTCATTTTTGGGTGAACTAACCCTTTAAAATAACTTTACACACACACATATGTGAACATTTCACCTGCACTCTGCTGACTGGGTCCTTCTTGATCCACTTGATGACGGTCTCATAAACCAGCTCTTCTGCCTTGGTGTTCAGGCTGTCATTGGAAAGGTAGTTGATCAGGTCTTCTTTGGAGACGCTGAGGATCTCGTCTTGTCCCGCCACATCAGGGAAGTTCTGCAGGGCGAAGGCCTTGGCCATGTTGTGTAGCTCCGTGCAGCACATGGCCTCGGCCATGGCCAGTACCCCCAGGCAGTTTGCGGCAGTCAGCTGCTTTTCTGAAGGAGAGAACAAGAGAGGCGCACACATCCATAAAAGATCACAGCACAGAGGGGATGAGGGCTCTAGCAAAGCTATCTGTGCTGTACATCTCGAGGCTCCAGAAAGGGGCCCTTGCTTAAGGCAATCCGGAGACAACAGAACACATAAACTGAGCTCACTGCAGTGGCTTGGGTGCCCACGGTTTAGAATGGCAAGGTGAAGCTCATCTTTAGTCCTGCTGAGTAAAGACTTAAAGTATTTGACCAAGCGGGTGCAAAGGTCCATGTTTTAAACAAGGCAAGTGTTTTTTTGTAAGTGGAGAGCCCTACTTTACACCACAAGAGCAGAATATGAGTCCGACACTTGTGTGGTGGTGAATGAATCTAAGTCTGTCTGCCAGTCTGAGTGTTTTCTTAAGAGTCTCTTTCGAATTCAAATCTGAAAAGACTAATTAAAGCTGCAGTCTGTGACTTTTAGTGCTCTAGTGGTTAATAAACAGAGCTGCATGTGTCTTGTGCAAGAACAATCATGTCTATGACGAGTCACATGATCGCCACAGAGGATGCATTAAAGTGGACATTTGATACTGCACTAACGAAAGCTGAATTTAGAGCATTGTAAAAAAAATATTTTCAAGAATTGTTATCACAACATTTTTTTCTTTTGTCAAATCAACTTAAATAATTTATTTAGTTGAGATAACTTGTTATTTTGAGTTTCTGATGATTAAATTAATCTCCTTCGTTGTATTAACTCACTTTTTCCAGTTCAATCAACTTAAATAATTTATTCAGTTGAGATAACTTATTTTCAACTTATTATTTTGAATTTCTGATGATTAAATTAATCTCCTTCATTGTTTTAACTCACTTTTTCCAGTTCAATCAACTTAAAATTTTAAGGCAAGCAGGTTACTTACTTTTTTAAGTTAAACCAACAATGTTTTTTACACTGTAGTATGTAGTAAGATGGGAGAAACGCAAAAAGGAAAAGGGTTATCAACAAATAGTTTCTCGCGAGCATATCAATTGCAAATTTTAAATTGAAAAACTATAAACTTCTTTTAAAAAGTATAAAAAAATACATATTTTCAAGATTTGTTATCACAACATTTTTTTCTTTTGTCAAATCAACTTAAATAATTTATTGTTATTATTTTTATTTTTTTTATTTATTTATTTGAGAGAACATATTTTCAACTTATTATTTTGAATTTCTGATGATTAAATTAATCTCCTTCATTGTATTAACTCACTTTTTCCAGTTCAATCAACTTAAAATTTTAAGGCAACCAGGTTACTTACTTTTTTAAGTTAAACCAACAATATTTTTTACAGTGTGTGTGTGTGTGTGTGTGTGTGTATATTAGGGCTGTGCAAAAATTAATTGTGATTAATCGCATCCAAAATAAAAGTCTGTGTTTACATAATATATTTGTGTGTGCTGTGTATAATTATTTTGTATATATAAATACACACACATACATGTATATATTTAAGAAAATGTGTTATTCATATATAAAATATTTATATAATATATATATATATATATTTCATTATATATATTATATATTTATACATTATATATATATATATATATATATATATATATATATATATATATATATATATAATGAAATTTGTGCTTGCTTCAATGCAAAATAGTTTGTCTTTGTCAACCAGAATCAAATGAACAGATTCCACCTGATTAACACAAGGTAAACATTATAAACATATAAACAGATAAACATAATAAATGTGGACGGCATGACACCACTGTGACATGACATCGGTGTGACTGTGCAGGTCTTACGCAACCCCATTTGTCTCCAAAATAAAACATAAGAGTACAAATTGTTGTAAAAATGGTTCAGTGAGCGTCTGGTAGAGGCAGATGGGCTTTTATTATGTCTGTGTCTTTTGGAGGCAGGCCTGCAGCGTGCCATCATCAATAAGCCAAACGGGACACTCGTCTTCTTCCACTCCCGGAGGAAGGAAAAAATTATTATTTTTTTGGTGAGGATTCAGCCAGAGGCCATAAACGGCGTGCCGCAGAGACAGACCGCAGAGCGAGGCTTATGCCCGGCCTGGCATGAGTGTATAGACACGCTCTGAAGTTTCTGAGTCAACCGAGCTGTGTGTGGCATTACAAACAGCAGCGCCCAGCACTAACACATGGGCTGCACCTCGTATCAATATCATTTCAGCTGATGTAACCTCTTTTTCGAAAACACGCTCTGGTGATAATATATCTCAGTGCCGTATAGTTCGGCACTGAGATATATTTCCGAACCTGTGCTCCCCTTATTTCAACACTCCCCTGCTAGACTTAATCAATTGTTTTGTACTTTAGTAACTTTGACATGCAATCCGATTTTTTATTTTTTTGCCCAAAGGCACAAACTAATCTTCAATGCATTACGCTGACTTTCATTTGTTGGGGTCTTAGAAACACTTCCAAACATACTTGACCACTTCTGCAGTCTCAAAAGAAACAAATCAATAAGTGATCTTAACGCCGGATCAAATGGCCATTTAAAACAAAAGTTTGTCCGCATTCTTAAATGTGCAGCATATGAATGGAGCAAACCTCGGCAGCATGACTCTTTCATTAGTTAGCATTCGCTGAACCACTTCTGAGCTGCTCCGCTAGCATTATATATGAGTATTTCTCCAACTAAGAGCACTTTCGTGTATTTTTTATGACATCTAACAGATTTCAACATTTGTTTTCTTTTTGTTACAAAGAAAGTCACAATAAAAGCATCTATAAAACTTTCTACACCATGTCTTCATAATTTATTTTTGTTCAAATGCCGTTTTATTATTTTACCTTCCCCCTTCAAAAACATTTTCATATTTTAAGACTGAAAGTCTGGGACAAGGGAAAACCAATAATAAAAATATATATGATATATATATGATTTTAATACTGATTGTGTGAAAAAACGTATATACATTTTTCAGGAGTATTTGATGAATAGAAAGTTCAAAATAATTCACAGTGAGGAAACTATACTTTGTCTATACTCGTACATTTTCCGTCTCTACTCGTACTTTCTCCGTCTATACTTGTACTTTCGTACTTTTTCCGTCTATACTCGTACTTTCTCCGTCTCTACTCGTATTTTCTCCATCTATACTCGTACTTTCTCCGTCTATACTCGTATTTTCGTACTTTCTCCATCTATACTCGTACTTTCTCCGTCTATACTCGTACTTTTGTACTTTCTCCATCTATACTCGTACTTTCTCCGTCTATACTCGTACTTTTGTACTTTCTCCATCTATACTCGTACTTTCTCCGTCTATACTCGTACTTTCTCTGTCTATACTCGTACTTTTGTACTTTCTCCATCTATACTCGTACTTTCTCCGTCTATACTCGTACTTTCTCCGTCTATACTCGTACTTTCTCCGCCTATACTCGTACTTTTGTACTTTCTCCGTCTATACTCGTACTTTTGTACTTTCTCCATCTATACTCGTACTTTCTCCGTCTATACTCGTACTTTCTCTGTCTATACTCGTACTTTTGTACTTTCTCCATCTATACTCGTACTTTCTCCGTCTATACTCATATTTTTGTACTTTCTTCATCTATACTCATATTTTCGTACTTTCTTCTTCTATACTCGTATTTTCGTACTTTCTCCGTCTATACTCGTACTTTCTGTCTATACACGTACTTCCTCTGTCTATACTCGTACTTTCTCTGTATATACTTGTACTTTCTCCGTCTATACTCGTACTCTCGTACTTTCTGTCTATACTCGTACTTTCTCCGTCTATACTCGTACTTTCTCCGTCTATACTCGTACTTTCTCTCTCTATACTAGTACTTTCTCTGTATATACTCGTACTTTCTCCGTCTATACTCGTACTTTCTCCGTCTATACTCGTACTTTCGTACTTTCTCTGTCTTTACTCGTACTTTCTCTGTATATACTCGTACTTTCTCTGTATAAACTTGTACTTTCTGGGTGCCTACATGCCATCTGAACGTCCTCCAAATTTGGTATTGATGGGAATAATCAGTGCTGGATGAGATTGAGACATTGGGTTTGACATTTCAATGCAATTGTTCTCTGACCTTTATCTAAATGAAAGAATACATCATCCTGCAGAAAGAGAGAAACGTAGCTTGTACATGACCTCATCTGATGGATGTTGGGATCCTTTGAGTTACGTACCCAAGAAAGACACGCAGACTTTGCAGAAGGTGTTGAACTGGAACTTGTTGGCGGCCTCCAGCAGGGTTTTGGCATTGGCCGAGTGGATGACCAGCGAGCCGGTGTAGACGAACTCCAGCAGCAGCTCAAGAACATCTGCACCAATGTTAGTCATCTTCAGCTCCAGCTTCTCTCCAGTCCCCGTCTCTCTAGACGACCTGATGACACACACGCACACAAACGTACACCAAACACACAAATACAGAGGTCATGACCTAAAGGAAAGCCTTATGGCATACATACCCAAAATCCATTACAGGATGATTCTGTGCAACGGCTCCCTTTTCCATTTTGATAATTTAAATAACATTTTTAAAGGTATATTTCACCCAAAATTTTATTTTATTTTAAATTATCCCATAATTCAATCACTCATAATTCATTATTTTATATAACTCAGATTGTGTTTGGCTGAAAGAAGAAAGTCATATACACTTAGGATGGCTTGAGGGTGAGTAAATTATGAGATCATTTTCATTTATGGGTGAACTGTCCCTTTAAAGTACGTGTTGTTAAGATTTTAAATATTATATCAGATATATAATACGTTCAAGTGTGAATAAAATGCATTGTGCCATCTCCGGGCAAATGAATACATTTTAATATATTTTGGGAGGTTAAAGGGATAGTTCTCCCTAAAATGAAGCCGTTGCACAGAGTCATGATTTACTCACCCCGCTGTTTTTCTAATGCAGTATGACATTCTTTCTTTTTCAGAACACAAAAGGAGTTTTTTTTAAAACAAATCTTAAATTAAAATATGACAAATTTATACATTTTTTTTTTCATTTCACTTTTTTTAATTTTCAATATTTTTTTAATAAATAATTATTCAAATGAACATTTTAAATAATAATAATTCATGTTTGTGTTTATATAATAAAATGATTATTTTAAAATATAATAATAGACATTTATAAATGTAAATTATTTATAAATTATTTTATTTAGATAAAAAAAATATTTATTTATTAGGAAAAATATGTAAAAAAAAATAGAGTAAAACAACTTTCTAGTACTGCACTATCAACTTAAATACACACAGAATAAAGACAAATTGTACAAAATTTTTGATTGGATATCAAAATGTGAATGTGATATAGAGAGTAGAAAAATATCATTCTCAAGACAAAAAAAGATAAAAATACAGAACTCTATTAGCACAGAAAAAGTTTATCTTTTTTTCTTTTGTGCACAAAAGGCATCAGTTCTGTAGAACGACCCTACAGGAAAAGCATTAAGCACAGTATACATTATTGTATACATTCGGTTTCTTGCATCTGAAATTAAACACAATCTGAATCAAAGAATGAAAGACTGTTTTTCTGACACATCATCATGGCATGCTTTGAGGACGGGCGCAGGTGGCGCACACAAAATGCACAGAAAGAATGACGGGGGAGAAAGACATGGATGGGGAGGAGGGATGATACGCAATCTGCCTGTCCGCATGGAGCGATCGCACAGTAAACCGACGGAGATGGAAGCGTTTCATTACGTTAATAAGATCCGTCCGGCACCCCGAGCACATTCACGGCACACGACCTCTCAGTATCTGTGTGTGAGACTCACAGCCCAGGGTTACCTGCCTGCTCACGTCTTTCACATGCGATTGTCCTGATCACTTTAAATGTAATAATTCCCAGGGGGGATGGGGAATGTGAATAATGAGCAGCATCAGGGGTTTTGTGCTCTGAGTGAAACGATAATCTCCTGAAGGTCAAGGGCAGGAGGAGTGAAATGAATAGCCACGCAAACGTTGATTGTGTTTTAGTGTCGGCTGAAGATAGCACTGATGTGTACAGTCGCCAGATAACTGCCAGGCGACCAGACGGAAAGCCGATATACACGGAAAGGCCATTAGGTGACAATGAGGTGATTTCTAGATATTTTTCTTGGCTCAGTATCCAGTACTGTGATGATCCGCCTGCAGGTTTTCAATGAAACGGTCATTTCGGGTGAATATTTTCCAGCTAATTTATTGATTGCACTGCTGGCCATTCAATCTAGCGTTACAAATTAGCTTTAAACGTGATGGGGAGCGGTCTAAGTTTCATGCAATTCTATAAAATCATCTTCCCACGGTTCCCGGAGAGTGAAAACTCTCTGCGAAATGATGCAATGGTTTAACAACATAAAGTGTCTAAATGCTACAGCAATGAAAAACAAGCAGCTGGGAATGCCAGTGTGTTCGAAGGCAAAATATTTCATCACATTTTCAGCTTCTTACATGGTTTGAGGATTTTTTAAGATTAAGTTTTTTTAAGATAAACTGTCCTTTTAGTCTTCAACTGGATGCAGTGCATATCACACACACAAATAAAAATGGCAAATACTATAAAAGTAATAATTGCACTATATTAAGATTCTCAGTAGTCTGTTTACTAGTATAAGTGCACTTTCATGTGTTTAAAGCCTCTGGATTTTGCCTCAAAGATCAAAACAATAAACCAAAATTTATAAAACACAACTTAAACTGTACAACTATAAGACACAACGTAACTATCTAAGAGAATGGCACTTTTGGGAAGCAATAAACAAAAAGAAAAGGTAATTTTGACATTTGCAGTATGTAATTGTAATGGCTAGCTACTTCGTTGTTTGTATAATATAATAATAAATAAAAAAGTAAAAGTTTGTGTTTATATAATATGTGTGTGTGTATATATATATATATATATATACATATGTATATGCATATATATGTGTATGTATGTACACACAATATATATATATATATATATATATATATATATATAGTGTGTACATACATAAATATATATATATATGCATATACATATGTTTGTGTGTGCACACATACAGAACACACACATAATATACAGTATATATATATATATATAAATTTACTAATGATAATATATATATACACAAATTATATAAACAAACTTTTATGATGGAATCGATTAATCGTTATTAATCAATTTGACAGCACTAAATAATATATAATATAATAATATAATATATAATTAGTATAATATTTTTAAATAACGACAAAGTTATTTATTTATTTATTCATTCATGACATTCATTTAAGTAAGAAAATAAAACATTACGTTTTTAAGTGTTTTAGTACAACTAAATTCTAAAAATATACAAAGAATATATATATAAATATATTGTATATAAATGTCATTATAAAAATAATGTTAGTGGCCTTTCAAAACTTGACATTTGGTCATTATTACTCAGCCCATGTTATTTCAACTCTGACAGTCTCATTTTGTGTTTAATAATAATACAGTGTCTGAAATTGTGGACCTGTGATAGATGCCCCCCAAAAAAGACCATGAGATTTTTTTTTTTAAAGCAACATAAAGTTATTATTTAAAAAAAAAAAATGCAAAAAAGTCATGCACTATATATTCCAGGTCCTGCGAAGCCATACAATAGCTGTGTGTGTGAGGAACTAAAATGTTAGTTCTGGATCCCTCAAAACTCATTATTGTGCTTCCCGAAAGAAAGAAAAAACCATCATGGGGGAAGTAAACAACGATAACATTTTGGGCCGAACTACTTCTCGAACGTGGCCTGAGAAGATCCCATCTTCCTGCACTACAGGTGAAAACACACTGAGTAATTTGAACACAATACTGGCGTAACTTTTGGCAACAGTGACCTGTTGAAGACTACGGCAGCTAAAGAAAATGTGACGATAGGATACACAGAGTGACACACTGACGGACAGGGTGAAGACGAGTGGAGGATGGTGACGGTGAAGAAGAGAGAGTGAGAGAGAAGGGGACGTTAGTTCTGCCACAGGACGCCAGCAGCCATTCTTCTGGTGTTCCATGACTGACCCCCCACCAAACCTAAACAAAGTCCCCGGTGTCATTTGCACTGTCAGCGTGGCCCTGTGCATGAACATAGGAGTGCGTTGGGTGTCATTAGTCTCCAATGATTGAGTACTTGAGGGAGGAGAATGTGCAATTACGCCCCTGGAGCTACAGCTGAAAAGATTAAGAAACGCCACTCCCTCCTGAAAAGCAAAAAAAGCCAGAGTTTGTTATTGTTGTCCTCTCTAATTGCCGTGGCGATAGGTTTTAAGATAATAGAATGGGATGTTGGTCCTCAGGGTTAAGTTATGGAGGTGAGAGAGAGGAGAAGGGGGGGAGGGGGGGGGGGGATAAGAACGGAAAAAGACAGAGGAAGAAATAAAACAAAAGCATGTTCATCAACCAGGTCAATTAGTGCAATCGGAATCGGCTGGAGTAGCAATTTGCTTTGTCTGAGCACTTTTATTATGGAAATCACTCTGGCTTTGGAGAGAGGTGCATATTTAGGGAGCTGCTGATTGCAAGCGTTGTTTTTCAGCAAGATGGAGAGAGAGCGAGAGAGACAGCAAGCGAGAGAGAGAGAGAGAGAGAGACATCATGTCTGTGAGCGATAGAGCAGAGAAAGTGTTTTAAAAAATGAGCATCTATTATTTTTCTCACTTTAAGTGCCATTTTTTCAGCATTAGCAGCCAACATGAGGATGAGGATGATGGCCACATGGTGCATGTGTGTGCAAACGCAGATTGTAAATTAGCTGGGGACAACCAATAAAACTGCTGGCTAGTGTTGACTCTTAACGCATTTAACCACACACACAGAGACAAATATTAATTGAAAATATCTGGAGCTCATTTTATCTGTCCTTTGCCAGTGAGGATGAACAAATATATGCTCGTTTCACAATAATTATCTTAAGTTCATGTATGTTTCCAGAGAGAAATGTCCAGAGAGAATTTTTGTTTTAAATCCGAATATATATATATATATTATATTTATAATTAATCGCGATTAATCGCATCCAAAATTATATATATATATATATATATATATATATACATACTCAAACACATACATGTATATTTAAGAAAAAAAATATTATTTATATATAAAATATTATATATAAATCTACAGTATATACATGAAAATATTTATTAAATATATACAAGTATGTGTGTGTATATTTATATATATATATATATATATATATATATATACATTATACATATATACTGTATATATATATATATATATATATATATATATAATTATACATAGTGAACCCATATATATTACATAAAGACAAACTTTTATTTATTTTGGATGCGATTAATCGCGATTAATCGTTTTATATATACAGTATATATATATATATATATATATATATATATATATATATATATATATATATATTTCACGAATAGAAATAACATTTAAATAATTAAGACTAAGAAACAATCATCATAATAAATAGTATGTGTACCATCATGTACTATATTGTATAAATACAAATATCTATATGTATTTACATAATGTATTATTTTACATAATGTATAATTTGCACGTCAAGTCAGGTAAAACACATTTTCTGCAAAAGCTAAATTATGCAAGTCTACAAAATAAATAATATACGTCATAAATAAAACTATAATCAAAATAAGACTTCAAGACTTAAGACTTTTTGACATTTGACGGGTAGATTTAAAAAATATATATATATAATTTTTGTTTTGGAGAAATCAGATTTCAGTATGGCAGTACGTTACAGATCATTTCTTTTCATTTCAGTTGACGGCAAACATCCTGCTATATAATTAGGAGTGTTAGTTATACATCATTTCATCTAATTTCTGCTTGCCTAAAAGTAAAATGTGACACAGTTTACCCCCATTATTTTTAGCACAGCACTGATGCAAAACTAATACTATGTCAGAAAGAAAAATCTACAGACATAGATCCCGAAAAACATGATGGAAAAAAATATATATTTCAAAAGTCTACTTTTTGGAGGTTCGAAGAGAAAGTTGTGCAGTCGAGAATCATAACAGCATGAAATATGAATGAAGGAGCATACTGTGGAACTTCATTACTGTATATAAACTTCAACCTTCCCTGAAAACCCCCCTGAAAGTGACTTTCCCCCAGTGCAGGAGGTAATCGTGCCTTCATAGAAGTCGACTGTCAAACCCCACGGGATTAATGATCTCCCACTGTTCTCCGAATGAAGCCTTGCTCGTTCCTCGCACTTGTGACGCCAAATCTACTGTAAAACAAATGCGCGGTCTTATATAAATAAATAAATAAATAAATAAAGAGTGCGGTGTCAAAGCTACTTTGAGCTAGCCAAGTTTCACATTACACGCATTCGCTGACGGCTTGGTGCATTTGCACTACCCATAAATTAAAGTGGCACCAAGCATACTTATTGAAAATCCGGAGGGGAAAATGGAATTACTGAGGGCAATCCGTCTCTGCGCTCCACGCGGCAGACGCTAAAGGGGAGGGTAATGGCTTTTTTTCTTGCCGTGGCCGAGGGGGAGCGTGTGTGCACATTTAGGAGGTGCATTATATCCTTCAGGTGGCATGTTCTCTCCGCACCTCTCAGATGAGCTTAATGCCACGGCGCAAGCGCTAAAAATAGCATGTGGCTCGGGCGACGGCGAGAAAAGGAAACAATGTTCCAACTCGTAAATCAGGGCATGGCATTGTGAATTGATATATGATAACACTAACATCAAATTGTGTAAATAGAATTTAGAAATGAATCTTCCCACCAAAATCGTGAAAACATAACCTGAAGGGAAACTACTGTCGTATAAAATTCATAAAATTAAAGCACTGACTGCCTTTAAATTCACGGGTGTGGGTTTTGTTTGAATTGGCCGCACCCTACAGGAAGTTGAATTGGACTTTGAATTGGTTTGACAGGAAGTGGAATTTACTGATAATCAACGTTGTGGGTAATGCCAGTAACGTGAGATGTAATCAGATTACTTTTTCAAGTAACTAGAAATGGATTACTTTTAAAAATTCACAATAAAATATCTGAGATACTTTTTCAAATATATTTCGTAACATAAGTTACTTTGTTTTCCTATCTATCTATCTATCTATCTATCTATCTATCTATCTATCTATCTATCTATCTATCTATCTATCTATCTATCTATCTATCTATCTATCTATCTATCTGTCTATCTGTCTGTCTGTCTGTCTGTGTCTGATCTATCTCTCTGTCTGTCTGTCTGTCTGTCTGTCAGTCTTATCTATCTATCTATCTATCTATCTATCTATCTATCTATCTATCTATCTATCTATCTATCTATCTATCTATCTATCTATCTATCTATCTATCTATCTATCTATCTATCTATCTGTCTGTCTGTCTGTCTGTCTGTCTGTCTGTCTGTCTGTCTGTCTGTCTTATCTATCTATCTATCTATCTATCTATCTATCTGTCTGTCTGTCTGTCTGTCTGTCTGTCTGTCTGTCTGTCTGTCTGTCTGTCTGTCTGTCTGTCTGTCTGTCTGTCTGATCTATCTCTCTGTCTGTCTGTCTGTCAGTCTGATCTATCTATCTATCTATCTATCTATCTATCTATCTATCTATCTATCTATCTATCTATCTATCTATCTATCTATCTATCTATCTATCTATCTATCTATCTATCTATCTATCTATCTATCTGTCTGTCTGTCTGTCTGTCTGTCTGTCTGTCTGTCTGATCTATCTGTCTGTCTGTTCTATCTGTCTGTCTGTCTGTCTGTCTGTCTGTCTGTCTGTCTGTCTGTCTGTCCTATCTATCTATCTATCTATCTATCTATCTATCTATCTATCTATCTATCTATCTATCTATCTATCTATCTATCTATCTATCTATCTATCTATCTATCTATCTATCTATCTATCTATCTATCTATCTATCCATCCATCCATCCATCCATCCATCCATCCATCCATCCATCCATCCATCCATCCATCCATCCATCCATCCACCCACCCACCCATCCATCCATCCATCCATCCATCCATCCATCAACATGGGGTAAATTTTGGTCCCACTAGACTTTTTGCTCCTTTCATTTAGTTAAAGTGGGAAAAGCACAAGTATGTGCGAAGTTGTTCATCTTTCTAAGGTTTGTAAATTCAAACAAAAAACAGCAACATTTGATTAATAGAGAATGTAAATATCACAGATTAAACTCCCGATTCATTACAAGCAATACAAACCCAAAAGCTACTGTATGTAGTGCACATGTAGATTTGTAGATTTTCAACCCCTCCCCTCCACCAGCTATCGTTAATAAACAGTTTATTGCCAATCCAAATAATTCCCACCCCACATTTTCAGCCTTTTTCGGTTGGTAATATGCCACCTTAGGCAAGTAAAATGGGTAGCAAATGCCATTTCATGTTGATTTTAAGGAATTGAGCTTCAAACTCGGCAGGTTCATGCCCAGGTGAGGGTGACCCAGATACTGGAGACGTACTGCGATCACAAATCTGCTCTTTTACCACTTTGCCCTTGAGCGTGGCACTCAACCCGAGGATGCTCGAGGGAAACTATTCTTGCTATTAGCGTGCATTAAAAGCGCTTTGAATAAAAATGCATCTGTGAAATGACAAGGCATTTAAAAAATATTGATAGACGTAAGAAGACAAATTACAGAAACGGTCCGTTTTCCAATGCAGGCCTATAAGTTGAGCTATAAAAATTTCAGAGCTGAGGTTAATCTATGGACAATGTGTCCTTCAGTCTGATATCATCGAACAATCATGCAAGGTCAGTGAAAGCAGGCGGATCTTAAAGGGACGTGTGTGCGCATCTACACGGGTCTGGTGTTAAACGGTGTTTCTACATGCAGTTGAATAGAGCCGTGGGGACGGCAAGTCCAGCCAACTGGACCGAGGCTATGAATTGTGAATGTGAATAGCCAACAACTATGCCAAGAAAAATGAAGGGCATCAAGGGCCAGTTGCATAAACATAGCCATTATGTTAAGACGGTGTCTTAGATCTAGTATAACTCAGCAGTTAGTCAAGGGGAAGTCAGTCAGTCTTACTTTTTGCTATCAAATTAGGCCAATCTGTGTTTTTAATGTAACTAACTTCCAAAAATTCTTAAAAAAATAAAAAAATAAATAAATAAATCAATGACTAACTTGTAAGACTAGCTGTAGCAGTTCATGCAACCGGTATCTGAGGGCAATCACTCAAAGTTCACACTAACTAATGCATAAATCCATGAGTGCTGGAACTAACAATGCTAATAACTTTCTTTTTTTAAATAATGTGACAGTAGCACAAATGTAAATAAAAAGTGCAGCTTTTGTAGTAACAAGCTATATTTTGCATGCTCGTTGCATTTATTGTATGTTACACTGTATTGTATAACAACCGAGCAAGCTGCTAATCAAACGTGCTCTTATATTTGAATAAAAAAAAACCCAAATCCCAGAATTGAAACTCAATACTAGTGTGGCATTGTCTGTAGTGAAATACAGTAACATTTTATTTTTATAACAATAAAGTCAGTAATATATGCCTTGTTTTTGTTTTATTGCTTAAATTTACCTTTTACAAATGCATTCTCTTTTGCTCACCAAGGCTGCATTCATTTTTGATAAAAAAATATATTTATGAAGATAATTTAAAATAACTGTATTTATTTAACAGTTTAATTTAATCATTTAACAGTTTAATTTAATTATTTAACAGTTTTCTCTGATGCTCTCTGATGAATAGAAAGTTCAAAAGTAAAGCATTTATTTACAATAGAAATATTTCTTTTTAGTCACTTAAAATCAGTTTAAATCAATGCATTCTTGCTGAATAAAAGAGTTAATTTCTTTAATAAAATCATACTGACCCCAAAATTTGAATGGTAGTATGTGTGTGTATAATGCTATATACTGTATGTACAAATATATATATATATATATATATATATATATATATATATATATATTTGTATTTTTTTTTTATATGTCTTTATAAGAAACCAAAGTCCAAACCAAAGTTTTTTTTTTGTTTGTTTTTTTTTTTTTGCTAGTAACTTGAAGTTGTATGACTTTTAAGTCTGTTAGCTTTAAGGCCATCTATATGCAAGTATAGTTTATTATACACTGACAAAATGGATTTAAAATGTACTGTTGTTTGTCTTCTGTGAAAACAAAACATTCAGATGTCTATTTGCGGTTTATCAAAAAAAAGCCTGCAATATTTTGAGGTTCTAAAATTATTCATGGGCTTTTTAAATGATGAGTAGGCTGTAGTTTGAAGCTTGAACACTGATGATGAGATTCGAAACAAACACATTGAGAGGATGAAAGTGCTGAAAATGAATCAACAACACACACACACACACATGCACACACACGCACACACTGCAATGCTGGAAAATGTGCTGCCAAAGAAATATTTTAATAATAAAAATAACAAAAAGTGAGCTGGCTATGGATGCAGAAGAGTGTCATTTGGAAAAGCGAGGCAGTAAATGGCTCTGACCTGTGAAGGTAACCATTCAAGAGAAAGTTGCTCGGCTCCTCTCATTGTTTGCGACTCTGAATGCGTTCAATGCACCCACCGTGAATGTTTAACATATGAATGGGAAACTTTTATGCCCTATGAAGACTGTACGCTTTGCTGATAAAATGGCTGACAAAGCTCATCTCATAGTCAAAATGACAGATACCACATTGCTTTTGGAGCACACTTTCCAAAATGCCGAACATGGTATTTTTTTTTTTTTGGGGGGGGGGGGGGGGGGGGGAGTGATTTGAATGCCTATTGTCTTTTTTTTTTAAGATCCCTCAGTCATGGAACACATTCTCTGCTTTTAAAAATGGAAATTAATGCTCTAAAATGAGGGGAAGAAGAGGTAATAAAAAGGCAAGGATTGACCTTTTTCCCCAATTTAAGATACATTCATTTGAGCGAAAAAAACGAGGAATGGCTGCTGGCCCTGTGATAGAAACCAAAGTCTTCCTACAAACCTGCAAGAGAGAAAAGAGGGAGGGAAAAAAAATGACACAAATGCGCCCTATGAAAAGAACAGATTGGATCAACGGCTGGTGGGAAGGGAGGAAGGCAAACCTTTTCACCAGGTCCTTGAAATACAAGCTGCAGGAAGCTAGAACATTTTGGTGGACTTCAAATTCTTTGCCTTCAACTATAATTTTCAGGTCTGTAAACTCTTTCTCTCTGCGCTGCTGGTTCAACTCCTTCAACATCTCTGTAGAACAAAGAAGAAACAGACAATGCCAAACACGTTTAGAATTCAGATTTTTTGGGGGGAACAGATGCAACAACAAAAGCAGACAGTGGCAAAAATCACCACAGTGGAATACAGCAGATCAAAATCAGCAAATGCAACGCTTTATGGACACATTAGAAGCGACAATGCACATTAAACATCAAGCGGAATTATTAACATTAGAAGATGCAAAATAGTAATACACAAGCTTTATTTCAAATATTCAGTTCTCAGTGCAATCCTCAGGTCAGGAACTGACCGGCCTCAGTGTCAAACATCTCAAATATGCCAGAAATATTGATTTAATATCATATTCCTTGGGGTATTGTGGCTTTTTTTTAACAATACTGCATAGGAGAACTATACTGTCTATATTTTAGAAAAACTAGCAACATTGATTGAATAATGTGTGTCAAAAACCACGATCATTCTTTGAATTTTATAATTTATTACACACTCTTAGAAGAAAAGGTTATAGAACCTTAAAAGGTTCTATCAGCGCTGTGTATTTGGAACCCCTAAAAGGTTCTATACAGAACCCTTTGTAAGGGTTCAATAATAAGAACCCTTTTGGGTTCTTTGGAACCAGGAAAAAAAGGTTCTATATGGAGCCTTTTGGGTTCATTCATTATCATTTGTTTTGTCCTTTCCGGATTAAATATTTCATATTATTGACAAACATCAAGACCCTAAAATCTATTTATGAACGCATGTGAATGATCACAAAATTTCAGATATGGGGGTTTGAAAATGTATATATTTATATCATTTTATGTAGTTATTCAAAATCACACAAAGAGTGCCATTTCAGTTTTACTCCTCTAAAAATCAGCATGATTAATATTAAGTTGTGATATTAAGTTACTACAACAGTTTAAGAAACAAAAATTTAATTACAATTATATAAATGAATAATGGCCAATAAAGAACCTTGGTTCTTTCATGTCATTAATGGAACCTTTTTTAGCATAAAATGTTCTTTGGAGTTGAGTAAAGAACCCTATGCTTCATATATAGAACCCCAATGAACCCTTTTTTCGAAGAGTGCATGTTTTATTTACATGTTCTGAATGCAATATTTTCCAAAAAGGCATGTTCTTATACCATTAAAAATAAAGCAAATATATAATGGTTAAATCGTGATTCCCAAACAAGACTTCTTTCCAAATAATTGCAGTTTATATTCATCGACAAATACTGGGTGGCAAGAGTTTAAGCTTTGGACCCTCAAAAAAAAAAAGATCATAATATCAGTGAAATAGGCAAAACATCTTGTAAACAAACAGAAAGCTTCAAAGAGAGAGAGAGAGAGACGAACCTCAGCATGCAGACACATTTACAAAATACTTTAAATTCACATTTTCATCAATACATGAAATTCCTTAGAAATGTTCTGTGATCTTGAAAAGCTTGTGTTCGAGCAGGGAAAAAAATGCATTGACAAAAAAGAGATTACATAGATTTACACAAATAAAGTGATATATATATATATATATACAGTATATATATGCACATTAATATATATACACTATAAATTAATATTTCTGCCGATTTTGTTGCCTATTTGACATGTTTGCCAAAATAATGAGAGCATTCACGGACAATCGACTTTAAGCGCAGAGAAAACAAGCAGCAGATGTAGGTTTTAATGCATATGTAAATAAATGAGGCGTGCGACAAACACCGAAGCAGAAGTCCAAGGAGACGAGAAGCGGATACAAACCCCGTTTAATGAGGATCTATAAAGTGATTCTGACAACCGAACCTCGCAAAGTAACTTTAACAGGGAGCCAGTGTAAGTTCAACAGCAGAACACTGCAGCGTCTGAAGTCAAACACAACGGCAGCCATCTTGTGAGTCTTTATCCAGATACAGCTCAACCCCCTTTCTTCTTCTCAACCGCTACATGTTTAAGCTGTGCTTTATTATATAGGCTACAAATATTATTTGACATATGTTACGCAACTCTTCATGCAAAGTGTTATTGAAGCTTAACATTCTCAACCGATTCACGGTCGGCTAGTTCACGCCACTTTCACAGCGTTGTCAGAAAGGTGAATTGAGAGAGATTTCAGTGTCAATTGTTTATTTATACAGCCTAATGGTCCAAATCTGTGATGTTTCTTAATAAATAACAGCTCGTATTGAGTGAATGCGCTTCTAGGTTAATATTACAGTCCAGAAAATCCATTTATTTGATCTAGCGAAGCAAGATTTTAGTTGGGAACAAAGGCTGGTGAAAGCATTCTGTCCATAAAGATCAGCACACCAATTTTCATTGTAACATGAGAATTCATTTAGAGCGATTAAAGCATTTCGTTTCAAGCATTTTTAGTAAACAAAGCCACGTTCTACACTTTACAGACATAATATTCATTTAACTACTTATCTGAATTTCTTTTATAATCACAGGACAACTGAGAAGATCCAACAGCAAGGAGAACAGAATCAAATTATTAATAAACAATGTGCTATTCCAGAAATCAATTTGATCTGCAGCGCTAAAGCAAATGGAACAGCATTGTAAACACATCACCAAAATGAGCGACTACGGTACATTAATGCAGCGCGCACAAACACACACACACACACACACACACGCAGAACAATAATGAGAGCCTAGAGCCACTGCGGCCACTTCAGCAACACAAAACCAAACAAAACGAATCTCAGGGCTGCCTGAAATCACACTGACATTAAAGAGAAAGTAGATGATTTACTGATGCTTCAACACTTCAACAGACTCGGGAGTTTACAATTCGGAATCAATTTAAAAACAAAGAAAAAATAAACTAAAAATGGATTTTTAAATCGCTAAAAGTACGCAGTATTGTCATGCTATTATGCTGTTATGCTATTACGTAGCATTAAGCTATTCTGATTATTTCTCTGAATTTATTTGACGATTTAAAGTTCTAAATGCATTCGCGAGTAACTGTGTGTTTTTGCTATCATTCACAATATATTTACAATATTTCATAACAAATATATATTTGTGTGTGCTAGAAAGCATAACAATTATTTTCCATTAATTAAATTTTGCAAAAAAAGAGAAAAGAAATGTATTGTTTTGTAAAATATTGAATGTGTGTGTTTGTGTGCGTGTGTGTATGCTAAATGTAATTTTAATTGCTAAAAATATTTTGGCAAACCAGTTTTTCAGGATTTCTCAGGATTTCTTTTATATATATTAAAAAAAAATAGCAAAAATGCGCGCACACGCACACACACATATATATATGCGTGTGTGTGTGTGTGCATTTTTGCTATTTTTTTTACAATATTTAATAATTGAAAAATATATTATATTTTGTGTGCTAGAAAGCATTAGTGTTATATTGTTTTGTGAAATATTGTCTGTATGCGTATATTAGGGCTGTGCAAATATTAATTGCGATTAATCGCATCCAAAATAAAAGTTTGTGTTAGCATTATATATTTGTGTGTGCTGCGTGTAACTATTCTGTGTATATAAATACACGCACATGCATGTATATTTAAGTAAAAGTGTAATTCATACATAAAATATTTATATTTATGTATATTATAAATTATGTATTTTTATATATATATATACAATATTTACGTGCAAATAATTCTTAAATATATACATGCATGCATAGGTATTTATATATATAACAATTATACGCAGCACACACACATATATTACGTAAACACAAACTTTCATTTTGGATGCGATTAATCGTAATTAATCTTTGCACAGCCCATATATATATATATTTATATATACACACACACACACACACACACACACAATATTTCACTTTTTTTAAGAAAATAGAAAAATAGCAAAGATTCATAGTACACAAAATTTTTTTTTTTTTCATAATCATACTATGAATTATTGCAAACAATTACAAAACCCAGCGCCAGTACAAATATTCCTCCACAAATGATCTTATAAACTCATTGTGTATCTTCATATACAGGTTTATAAAGAATATTAATGTGTGTGTGATTGGAAACGTTGTGCAGCAAGGCTTTGTGGACAGACATGGCTTTCACCTCCAATCTCCTGTGTCGCTCACGACACCCAATTCACCAACGGACGACAGCAAAAGAGCTGCACAGGAGGAACTATAGTTGTCAGTAAACAATGGCTCGCCCCCGCAAGGTCGCAGGACGCGGCAGAAAAGAAAAGCCCATGGAAAAGGGAATTATGTGTTGTGGCCCAGGGTCACGATCAGAGAGGAACAGAGATCATTAGCACAGGGCACACACACCCCGACAGGTGAAGTCACTGCCCGACCCGCAGCGAGAGGAACATGCAGGTATTGGAGATCATTATTTGTGATTTGATGGTTTGAACACACACCGAAAATTATAGTGTGTGCTGTGCATGTAATGGGAAAATAATTGCAGAAAGTGGTGCAACAGTAACCTACTTTCTTTGTTAGTGCTGAACTAAAGATAAACTCTTCAAGCAGCACACGTCGATGTTTTGTAGGTGTGTGTGTGTTTACTGTGGCATGAAGCGGTCATGAAGGGTGGGGGAAACTAATGGAGCATGAAACACAGTCCTGAGAGTCGACATTAACACAAACATGTGTAAGTGTCTCTCATAGACGTATAGGGCTCATGGTCAGACATGTCTCACTCTCAGGTCATTACCCGCTGCAGTTTTACCTCTCACCTGATTGGCCTCTCAGCGGACTTAAACAGCCAATCAGCACGTCTCAGTCCATTAACCACAAATAAACAGAGAGCGTTCAATAATCCAATAATGCACTGTGGAGAAAAACACACACTTGGAGTGATTCATTCACTGCTTGGACAAATACACAACTACAGATTTTTTATTTATTTATTTATATAATATAAAATATAATATAATATAATATAATATAATATAATATAATATAATATAATATAATATAATATAATATAATATAATATAATATAATATAATATAATATAATATAATTAGGGCTGTCAAACGATTAATCATGATTAATCACATCCAAAATAAACGTTTGTGTTTACATAATATATGTGGGTGCACTGTGTATAATTATTTTATATGTATATATATATATATATATATATATATATATATATATATATTTATGAAAAAAACTGTATTTATATATAAAATATTTATATATAATATAAATTATATATAAATCTATATACAGTATATACATGTAAATATTTCTTAAATATATACAAGCATGTGTATGTATATATATATATATATATATATATATAAAATAATACACAGTGCACCCACATATATTATGTAAACACAAACTTTTATTTTGGATGTGATTAATCGCGATTAATCGTTTGACTGCCCTAAATATAATATAATATAATATAATATAATATAATATAATATAATATAATATAATATAATATAATATAATATAATAGAATATAATAGAATAGAATATAATATAATAGAATACAATTTCTATGTATGTATATATTCATGTATTTATTAGTATGATGTATGTATCTGTATTTATTAATACATATATGCCTCTTCACTACAAATTCCAATCTAAATCCACATAAAATGACATTTTTTTGTGTTCTAAAAAAAGAGCAAAAATATATTTGGATTTCTAGATTTATTTATATTAATT
This sequence comes from Cyprinella venusta, assembly GCA_038021265.1. NCBI lineage: Eukaryota > Metazoa > Chordata > Actinopteri > Cypriniformes > Leuciscidae > Cyprinella > Cyprinella venusta. Next base: position 29,408,409 of record CM075876.1, read on the forward strand.
ATTTATTATTTATAGAATAAATAAATTATTTATTTAAAAAAAAATATTTATAGAAATATTTATATTAAAAAGGAAAAATATGAATCAAAACTACAGTGAAAGAAACTATGAACTAGTGACAAAAAATCATATACAAAGAACACGTTGTTTTCTTTTTAATTTAATAACTGAACACATTCAGAGTGTGTTATTTCAAGTGATGCATAATTCCTCTAACACATTTTAATTAACATGATCTAATATAATTAGTGCAGAAAAAGGTCATCATTGATCGTCATTTTACCGCAAGACATGCACAACTCAATATGTCTCCACTATTGATTTTGTCAGGAGTTCATCTTAAGAAATTTCCATTTCAACCACAGAATCGGACATCTTTTGTTTTCATTAAAAGAAGAGCGCAGGAAATCTTTCTTTTCAGACGTAAAGAGTGCAGCCTGTCAGTCAGATGTGAGAGCGGACTAATTGCAAGGCCGAGACGGGAAAAAGGTCACTGTACACACACACACACACGACACCTTCCTTCAGCAAACACAGACAAACCATATTCATTCAATTGAGCTGTACTGAACCGAAACATGTTTACAATGAATGGATAAGATGACAGGGGTGATATACTATAATGGGCATTTAAGTGCACTGGAAAGATGGACATGAAATGGCCCTAGAACAACATTTTGATGAGTTTTCCACCTGAGCTGCTCTAAGGTCCACTGCTGAGCTCATGTTTTTCAAAATGGCAGCTGCTAAACATGTGGATTGACTGGTTATATCGATACACTGGAACGATCCAAGCGTCCCTGCAGGGGTGTGTAAGGAGGACAAAAATAATGTGAGAGCGATAGGTGAACATTTACTCCTGGCTTCCACGGTGTAATAGGGCGTAATGCCAGCGTTGTTTCTTTAGCAGCTACTGAGGGAGTGAATAACAAGACGACATCCAATCAGAAGCCAGCAAAGTGTGTCACCATTACAAATAATAATAGTGAAAAAACACAGCTTTTGGGGAAGAGTCCATTTGCAACTGCATGGGAGGGGAGATTTATGAAGCACTACAAAACAACCCTATTGAGATGAAGACTGCAGAAAATATATCTGAATTTAACATCCGTCAAATTAAATGTTTTATGAAGAATTTAATTTACTGTTTTATGATGGATACAGTTTAAGCTAATTATTTTATTTAATTTATCATTAGTTGCTTTACATAGCATTATCTCAATAAATACAATAGAATAAAATAAAAAAAATAATTAATTAAAATAAAAATGTATAGTGTTGTAACTTACTGAATGTAAAATATAATTCAAAAAATATATAATATAAAATTAAAAATGCTAGAAAAAAAATATAAGAACAAATATGTTCTTACTTAATGTCAAAACATCAAATTAAAAGAATTGAATTAAATAGAATAAAATATGAAAAAAACTTTATGCTAATTATTTAATTTAATTTATCATTAGTTGCATTAGGTAGCATTATCTCAATAAATACAATAGAATAAAATAAAAAATAATTAATTAAAATAAAATGTATAGTGTTGTAACTTACTGAATGTAAAATATAATTAGAAAAATATATAATATAAATTAAAAAATATAAGAACAAATGAAGAGTTCAGATGCAAAAGCCTCTAAATGCCATTTGAAATTTTCTTCTAAAATGATCATTTTTATCAAGCTTGTATTTTTAATTTCAGTAATTTCACTTAAATGGCACTGAAGATTACCTATTAATTGTAATTTAAGTGAAATTACTGAACTTAAATATACAAGCTTGATAAAAATGATCATTTTAGAAGAAAATTTCAAATGGCATTTAGAGGCTTTTGCATCTGAACTCTTCAAATATGCTCTTACTTAATGTCAAATTGAATTAGAAAAACATAAAATAAATTTGTAAAAATTAAATTAAATGTCTATAAAAAAATTAAAATTTAAATTAAAAAATAATTATACATTTATAAAATATAAAACATGAAAACATAAATAAAATAATAACCAGTATGCTTTACATTAACATGTACAATTTACAGCCCTTAACTTACTTATTGTAAAAATAAGAAAATACGAATAAAATAAAATATTAAAATAACATAAAATTCACAAATCTTTCCAGGTCACCGTTATATTCGAAATTTTCTTTGATTTTATTTTCGTCTTCTCTTTTCTTTGAACGGTGGATTCACGCAGCTCAATGGACTACTCGTCCACTAGTCCACTATCCAGGGACGTGTTAGCGGCGATACTGAAGCAGTGAATCTGTGTGTCTGCCTCACTGGACAAATGATCCCTGGCCTCGTCGAATTCAGAACGAGACGCCTGTCAGGATTCTTTGCTCTCGTCTCCAAAACCCTCCAAGACCAGAACAGTGTCACTTCATGCTGCACACTGTACACACACACACACGCACGCCCTTACAAAAACAAATCTCCAGTGAGCTAACAGCACGAGGAGGCAAAGGCCACCAATAAAACCCATCAAGGTTACTGTGGCAGTAGCAGCGATGTCACTTCCAGTTCAAAGATCACTATCTGATATACTATCTGCCTCAGAGCTGTAATGTGAAATATATCCCCTGACTGCTCAGAATGATGACAACTTCCATAAACATAGCCATGGACATACTAGTATATAAAATAAATGAACCCACGACTAACTCTGACCACATTTTTTTTACAGTCTTATTATATGCATCACAGATAAGTAGACACAAGTCAAATATTATCTAATCACCCTATATTAAAACAAGAAGAATCTCTGACATTGCAGAGTTACTGAAACCACAGACACAAGAGACCCTGGGTAATTTGAAGCGCTTCTGCAATCTTGTTTGAATTCATCTAATTCATGGGGTTATTTCCATCTGTCAAAGCTGATCTGGTTTTCCTTCTAGATTAAACTGTAGAAATGCAGTCAGTGAGTGTACAACTCAAGGCAGCAGAAAGAGTCACGGGAGATAAATGAGCCCACCAGCATACGTGTGTGTGTGTGTGTGTGTTGACTCACTGTGATCTCAGAACACACAAACACAGACAATATTCCTAAAATACTCCAGCCTGATTCACTTTAGTGATACATTAATATCGATTCTTCAATTCAGTAGACTTTGTATGTCCTCTGAAACATTAACAAAAACAATAATATTAACAATTTAGTACATTTAGAATATATTCTACATTTAGACTATTTCATTTAATAATGTTACATTTTAAGTCCAAAGTCCTTTATATACACTGTAAAAAATATTGTTGGTTTAACTTAAAAAATGAAGTCACCTGGTTGCCTTAAAATGTTACCGTAAGTTGATTGAAATGGAAAAATTGAGTTAATACAATCTCCTTCATTGTATTAACTCAATTTTTCCATTTCAATCAACTTAAAAATTTAAGATTTAATCATCAGAAACTCAAAATACTATGTTATCTGAACCAGATTAATTATTTAAGTTGATTTGACAATAGGCTACATCTATCTATCTATCTATCTATCTATCTATCTATCTATCTATCTATCTATCTATCTATCTATCTATCTATCTATCTATCTATCTATCTATCTACCTACCTACCTACCTACCTACCTACCTACCTACCTACCTACCTACCTACCTACCTACCTACCTACCTACCTACCTACCTACCTACCTACCTACCTACCTACCTACCTACCTACCTACCTACCTACCTACCTACCTACCTACCTACCTACCTACCTACCTACCTACCTACCTACCTACCTATCTATCTATCTATCTATCTATCTATCTATCTATCTATCTACACACACAAATGCAGTTGGGAAAACAGAAAAAAATAAAATCCATTTCCAGCAAATTTCTAAAGTGCTAAAATTATATATTTACACTTTATTTTTTTTAAATAAAATAATATTCATAACATTAAGGGTAACATTTTATCCTTTTTACCCAAATTAATAATTGTTAATAAGGATATAGCCTATATATATATATATATATATATATATATATATATAATGACACAAATCCCAAAAAAATATATGTGCAATACACCAAAAGAAACTATGATAACCATAGAAAACAAATGAGCTTTTACAACCACAAATACATTACCTAAGAATTAAGAAAAAACTCAATTTCTGTTTGTTTGATTGTTTTATGATAAATTCTATGATCTTTAATCTAACAGAAATGACAGGAAGTGAGAGATGGCATTACCATCACTCAAAAAAAAATCCTCAAAAGTCTTCTCCAATGACAGACTCCACCAAAACACACCAGAAGGCTGATCAAGGCCAGGATTAAAGCTTTCCCATTGGACAGGTGATTAATGTTTCAACACAGATCAAGTTTCATATTTCCAATTTTCAAACTGCCAAAAACTTCAGCTATAAAAAAAAGTTCGAGTGACACCCTATAAGAAGAAAACATGCACTAAATAATGCGTCAAAAATGCCCAAGTAATGGGAGGTAATGGAGAAGAGGCATGGATTGGCTTGCTAATGTGAAAATGTGTGACATGACATCGCTCCAAATAAAAGATCTTAAAGTGTGCATATATTTCTCATTAGTGGTCTTGGCCCTCTTTTGGTTGAGTACCCTGTAAATTAAAAATAAACTCGTTTACAAGGCAACGCTATGTTCCAATACAGATTCATCTAGGTTGAGGGAGAGGGTAATCGTGACGAAAATTCATAATTGACAAGCAAAGCATGGACACACACACACACTCGAGCACACGCAAATGCATTTATCTTACTAATTCAGGAACTCATTAAATGAATTAATTGCAGCAATTAGCTCATGGAATAAGCAATTATTTTCAGCACATGGCCACAACTTACCGATGTACAAATACACACACAGACCAAGATCCATTTAAAGTGTTAAATTATATTTGATGGGCCGGTCTTTAGGTTCAGTGTTGAATATGTGTGTGTCTCTCAGTTCAGAGCAAAGCAGCAGGAGTATGCTAATTTCCTCTCAATCCTTTTTTCCTTCCCCTGTAATTAAAAAAAAACAATACACACCACCAACAATTATGCTTGGAAAGAAACCAATTGGTTTCTGGTGTACTTGTCACATTATATCAAAAAAGGCAGTTTAAAAATTAAATAATTAAAGGATTAAATGGCATTCTCGCCAAAGCATCAGCTTCAATTCATTTCAATTTCCAGAAACGCTTTATGCAGACAAGTAAATGTAAAAACAAAATCCTATTTTTATCCGAGAATGAATTTTAAAATTAATAAATAATGTTTTTTAAGTCAAGTCAATCTGCACGCTATGCTGCTAAACGTGTTTGTGCTTTAATGTCACATCATGTACGTCAAAACGATAAGGCTGTCAAATATTTTATGATCAGATATTATACCTTTTTAAAATACTAGTGTGTATTATAAATGTCAGAGTGCACAACAAATACATTGTGTCTCCTAAAAGAAAGAATCTGAACATCTGAAACGAGTCCTGATTGGCTGCCGTGAACGACGTCTGCTTTGACCCTCAAACACTAGTAGCTGAGACTGGAAGAGTTTAGTTTGTGTGTAGACGTGTCGAGAAGACGCCGTTTCTGCGCTGTGAAAGCAAATCCACTTTGCATGCACTTCAGAATGATGAGAACTCATGCTGGAACTGACAGAAACGTTCATATCACCGTTTTCAAGAACCGAGGAGGAAGCCTCCAGAGCTGAAATTAAAATGTGGCAAGAGGATTTTCATTTCCGACATGCCCTGTAAGCGGTCGACCAATCACAACCGACTGGGCCGTCTCTGACCAATCAGAGAAGAGTTAGCTCTCAGGAAGGAGGGGGTTTAGAGAGACCGAATCTCAACAACCTGGCTACAGACTCTGAGAAATGAGGTGATGTTGCAGTGCATATAATGAGACAATTAAAGTGTTTTTGACCTTGGATGCAAGTAAAGCTCTTGTAGGAGACTTCAAAATACTAAATTAGGAACCTGTTTTTAACTTAAAGGAGTAGTTGACTTTTGCTGATAATTTACTCACCCCAATGTCATCCAAGATGTCCATGTCTTTCTTTCTTCAGTCGAAAAGAAATTAAGGTTTTTAATGAAAACATTCCAGCATTTTTCTCCATATAATGCACTTCAATGGGAACCAAACGGTTCAAGGTCCAAAAGACAGTTTCAGTGCAAACTGTTCAAAGGGCTCCAGACGATGAATAAGGGTCTTATCAAGCGAAACGATCGAGATAAGACCCTTATTCATCGTCTGGAATCATTTAATGCCCTTTGAACAGTTTGCAGTTTGCACTGAAACTGTCTTTTGGACCTTGAACCGTTTGGTTCCCATTGAAGTCCATTATATGGAGAAAAATCCTGGAATGTGTTCATCAAAAACCTTAATTTCTTTTCGACTGAAGAAAGAAAGACATGGACATCTTGGATGACATGGGGGTGAGTAAATTATCAGAAAAAGTTTTTTTTTTTTTTTTTTTTTTTTTAAAGCGAACTACTCCTTTAACACCATGCCTTAAAAACATTACCAACAATAACAAAATCCTGCAGTAAAAGACATAAAAAAGTAAATATTTTTACATAAATCAGTAATATTTCAAATAAATGCTGATCATATGACATGAAGATTTAATGAAGTTGAAATACACACACACATACACACACAATACTACACACACACACACATATATATATATATATATATATATGGGCTGTCAAACGCTTAATCGCGCTTAATCACATCCAAAATAAAAGTTTGTGTGTACATAATATATGTGTGTGAACTGTGTATAATTTTTTTAATATATATTAATACACAACCATGCTAGTATATATTTAAGAAATATTTTCATGAATATACTGTATATAGATGTATATATAAGTTATATTATATATAAATATAAATATTTTATATATAAATATTTTTTTTTCTTAAATATACATGCATGTGTGAGTATTTATATATATATACAAAATAATTATACACAGTGCACCCACACATATTATGTAAACACAAACTTTTATTTTGGATGCGATTAATCGCAATTAATCTTTTGACAGCCCTAATATATATATATATATATATATATATATATATATATATATATATATATTATTCAACTACTCTATTATTATTCGTTTTTCTCGATTAATTTATTTGATTTTTGTAAAGCACTTTAGATCAACAAATGTGTTTATGTAGTGCTCTATAAATAAATTGACTTGACTACACACACATTCTTACAATTATATATTATTATTTTCTAGATTTAAAATGGTTGAACCCTCACTCAGCTATTTGCACCGTTATAATAGTCTTCCTCCTTACCAGTGCTCAGCTTCAACTCCATTAACTCTCAGAGAATAAGTCGTGTTGGTATTGTGCTCTGAAATCATTTACTGGCGACCCCTGGGTCTGCCCCGAACAAAACCTGCTTTCGAGATCACTGCAACTAGCTATCATACAAATCAATGTGCTTCTAATTACCTCTAATGGCTTTCACAATTGTATCTTACTACTATGCAACAATAGAACTCCTGAAATACATATACATTTTTTTTTATAATTTAATTTTTTCATATAATATATTAACACATTCCTCATCTATTGCTATATCCTAGCATGCTCAAATACAGATAAATCAACGACATCCATATAAACTGACCTTTTCAAACCCCTCCGCCTCACCACATAATATTACAAACATACTGAATATATTCTATATTCTCTGCACAGTGTTGTATGAGTAAGACTCAAATATTGAAATCGTGTGCGTGTGTGTGTGTGTGTGTGAGCGCATACACCAACACGTCTCAGATAACAAAGTATCTGTAATATTAGCAGTGAGCAAAAAATGTTCAGATGGGAACAAGATCACGTCTATTAATTAACAGTATCGGCTAATAGTGATGATGACCACAAGAATAGATATGTTTAATAATTCATTATGACTCAAGACACTTGATCTAAATAAAGCAAAGGCGAACCAACCGTACCATAAAAGACATCGAAATCCGGAGAATCCATCTAAATCCGTCACACCATCATGTCCGTTTACTACATGAGTTATTTTATTACGCTTTAGCCAACAAGTATTGGGAATCTGCACATCGTTGCCTTTCATTTCATGTACGGTTACACATCATAGAGCTCACTTTGACAAACATAGTGCTGACTTCAGCGTCTGCATCATAAAATATGTCAAAGCAAGCATATTTTACACCTATGCTTTGCCTTATTTCAACAGATGCATTTAAATTGGACAATACCAGGAAAACGCTGCGCTTTAGTGGTCCGCGTCTTTCCACGGACACATTTCTCTCTACTCTGATTTAACCCCGGGCACTGCTTTATGCAAGGAACAGGAGAAGCCACAACAAAAATATGCCGGAGCTCATGTTATCAAACGCCAGTTATGGGAATCTACCAAACAATGGTGCAATTTGGTGACAAAAGCACAAAACAATTACTACACAGTGGAAACATTTCAGCAATTTTTAGCGATACGTATTTTAGCACATCTAGAGTCCGTGCTATTCGTGTTATAAACACAGCATGAGTGATTAAGGACGATTTCCACCGATTGCAACCCTCATGCAAAGCTTTTCTACTAAACTATGCGATGACAGATTGAAGACCACAAGCATGTTTATATGCGAGCGTGTGATTCATACTTGCATTATTCTGCATTCGCTCGCCTTTGTTTCTCGATCCCTAATTATGTGCATTCTCATTAGTGTAGAAATGCACGCGTCATTGACGCTCTGTGTGCAGCATCTGCTCCTGTTACAGCGAGATTCATCGATAACACATTGCAGACTATTTCAAACCCGGGTCACTCCTGCACTCTTAGAAGAAAAGGTTCTATATAGAACTTTAAAAGGTTCTATCAGCACTACGTATTTGGAACCCCTAAATGGTTCTATACAGAACCCTTTGTAAGAGTTCAATAATAAGAACCTTTTTGGGTTGTTTGGAACCAGGAAAAAGGTTCTATATGGAACCTTTTGGTTTAATTCATTATCATTTGTTTTGTCCTCTCCGGATTAAATATTTCATATTATTGACAAACATCAAGACCCTAAAATGTATTTGCATGTGAATGATCACAAAATTCAAGATATGGGGGTTAGAAAATGTATATATTTATATCATGTAGTTAATCGATATCACACGAAGAGTGCCAATTCAGTTTGTCTCCTCCAAAAATCAGCATGATTAAAATGTGATTAATAAACAGTTTAATAAACAATAATATAATTACAACTACAAAATGTTGCAGAATAATGTCATATATGAATGAATAATTGCCTATAAAGAACTTTGTTGTCATTTTCTTGTCATTATGGAACTTTTTTAGCATAAAGGGTTCTTTGGAGTTGAGTAAAAAACCCTATGCTTCATATATAGAACCCCAATGAACACTTTTTTTCTAAGAGTGTGTTATGCAGTGCAGTTTAATGAGTCCGTAAGTATGTGGATTATATACTCAGGATGGAAATTATATTTACATTTATTTCTTTTATCACAGTGCAATACTTTAAATTATTTCTGCAAAAATCCAAGTGAATGCGTCGACACGTCCATTGAGAGGATTAAATGAACACGGAGGTTAATTTTATATCATTTCACTGTGCTTTGAGCAAATGTTGTCACTTTTGACATGTTTCTGGGTGCTGCACTTACTTCTAACATTGAAATAAAGTTGATTAAAGCATTTCTGGTGATTAATTGATAGTTTTTTTCCTGTGTCCTTAATTTCACTTTCCATATTGTCAGCCCAGTTACAATCCGCTTAAGTGAATAAAAGCCTAGTTATAATTTAAGAGGATAATCACTGAGATTTTTTTTTGGTAAGAATTTATTTTACAGTGTCATTGCTACATGTTACATGTCCTTCCCATAGTCATAACAATAAATTATGCATAATTATATGCAACTAACCCTCGACAAAATACTAACCCTATAGTGCATACTGTACACATGTAGTTGCTTAATATTACTCATATTTACACTGTAACAATGACACCTTAAAATAAAGTTTATTTTATTTTAGCTTTAATTATTTGTGTTGTATAACCTTTATAAATGTAATTGATTGTGTTTTTGCTGCCTCTTGGCCAGGACTCCATTGAAAAAGAGGGTTTTGACCTCAATGGGACTTTCCTGGTAAAATAAAGGTTGAATAAAAATATAAACCTTTATTTAAAGGTGATGTAACATTGTACTCACTCAAATAAGAAATATTAGTGAACTACATGTACTTACTAAAGAGTTATTGTTGGGGTTAGTTACTTGTAATTATGGATAATTTACTGTTATTACTATAGTAAGTACATAAAGTGCAACTTACGGCGTTTGTTGGTCTTTAAAGGGAAAAAAAATGTCATAGTGCACTTCGAAAACATTGTTAATTGTTATACATGTTTAAAGTCACAGAATTGAAAACATAGCTTCATGTTTTTTTTGTTTTTGTTTTTCTTTAATAAAAGAAAGAAGGTAATGCAGGTTTGTAACGGCATGCGTGTGCATTAATGATGACAGGATTTAAATGTTTGGGTGAACTGTCCCTTTAATGAACTGCAGCATGCAACAGTTAAAAAAAAGTGTGATGAAAGTAAAATTAAAGAAGAAAAACAAGCAATTAAATCAATATTTGTGTGAATTATTTCATTGCAGAGTGTACAAAATGAAGAAAACAACTGCAATGCCTTAATTAACAACTTCATTTTTGACGTTACGTTAGTGCAGCAGCCATGGACAATATGCGAAATCATTTAAGATTCACTCCAACGGTATATAGTGATAAAGACTCGCAAGACTGATTTCCATCAATATTTATCAGAAAAACACCAAAAATATGTTTGAATTTGATCGATTCAGCTTTCGGGTAAAATTCCACCTCAGTTGAGCCTTTTATTTTCATCCTGTGAGGTTTCATACTATTCATTTTCTTGTAATTGTGTAAATAATAAATACGTTTTTAAGAAGAAATACTTCCTCCGATTACAAAATGAGCGTTCACTTTTTCTTTTTTTTTTTTACAGGACTCTGCATAAGAGGAAAGACCCAGCCCATCTTGACACACACGCCATTTCATTCTCCAGCATTACAACTCCCAGACAAAACAGTTCCTGTTCACTTAACACCTTCAATAAAATCGATAAGGGGGACACAAAGAGCCTGTGTGTTGGGGAAACAAGAGCCCAAATCCCTTGAAATGATAGTGTTTGAAAGCCTGAAGATCTGCTGTATAATGAGCGGCACAACCCATCCTCCATCTCTGCACTTCCTCCAAGACTTCCTGCTGAGAGGAGGGCGGGTTTATCCCGCTGGCTTCCGTCTGTACCCTGATGTGAGCGTTCCCACAGGAAGGAAAGGCCTGATTTGATTGGTTGAGGGAAAGAGTATGCAAACGAGGCGCCTCTGATTGCGAGCTGCTGCCTGAATGTCACTTTGTCAGTGGGAAAGTACAGTCTCCGGATGAGAATGAAAGGAACTAGTGTGGCATATTTTCTCTGACCTCGATTCTTACCCTTCTGATAATGAGAGTTTGAGGGCTGGAAACGTCAGCGGTACTCAAGTGTGAACTTTTTAAAAAACGTGCCTGATGCAATGGAGAGGGGAGGTTGAGTTGGGATGTCACAGGAAAACCTACAGTAGATTCTTGGTTTCAAGAGGCTAATGTCATATATATATATATATATATATATATATATATACACACTCACCTAAAGGATTGAACACCTGTTCAATTTCTCACTATTACAATCATCTAATCAACCAATCACACAGCAGTTGCTTCAATGCATCTAGGGGTGTGGTCCTGGTCAAGACAATCTCCTGAACTCCAAACTGAATGTCAGAATGGAAAAGAAAGGTGATTTAAGCAATTTTGAGCTTGACATGTTTGCTGGTTTCATACGGGCCGGTCTCAGTATTCCACAATCTGCTCAGCTACTGGGATTTTCACGCACAACCATTTCTAGGGTTTACAAAGCAGTCCTGTGGGTAAAAATGACTTGTTGATGCTAGAGGTCAGAGGAGAATGATCCGACTGATTCAAGCTGATAGAAGAGCAACTTTGACTGAAATAACCACTCGTTACAACCGAGGTATGCAGCAAAGCATTTGTGAAGCCACAACACACACAACCTTGAGGCGGATGGGCTACAACAGCAGAAGACCCCACTGGGTACCACTCATCCTCACTACAAATAGGAAAAAGAAGCTACAATTTGCAAGAGATCACCAAAATTGGACAGTTGAAGACTGTAAAAATGTTGCCTGGTCTGATGATTCTCGATTTCTGTTGAGACATTCAGATGGTAGAGTCAGAATTTGGGGTAACACGAATGAGATCATGGATCCATCATGCCTTGTTACCACTGTGCAGGCTGGTGATGGTGGTGTAATGGTGTGCGGGATGTTTTCTTGGCACACTTTAGGCCCCTTAGTGCCAATTGGGCATCGTTTAAATGCCACTGCCTACCTGAGCATTGTTTCTGACCATGTCCATCCCTTATGGCCACCATGAACCCATCCTCTGATGGCCACTTCTAGCAGGATAATGTACCAATGTTTCAAATTGGTTTCTTGAACATGACAATGAGTTGACTGTATTAAAATGGCCCCCACAGTCACCAGATCTCAACCCAGTCTTGAATGATTTGAGCCATCATTCAAAAACTGTTGTCCTTCAATATCACATATCATTCAAAAACAATACTTGGCATAGAGGTTTTGAAGATGTAAACACCAAAAATAAATAACTCAGTTCCTTCTTTTCAAAGACAAATGCATTCTAACACAAGATGACCTTGGGCCTTGATTATGTGTTTTACTGCATTCTATATATATATATATATATATATATATATATATATATATATATATATATATATATATAAAGCTGTATAAGCTTATAAGGTAAGATGTATAAGCAAGGTGACTATTATTTACAAGAACACAAAGCGGATTATAAAGTATATTATAAGGCATCAAGACAAGAGACAAAGAATAAACGAGAGAAAATAAAAGAGGAAAGATAAAGATGCAAAGTGAGAAAGATCCGGAAAAACAAAGTGAATCCTGAGGAGTTGGTGACAGTTTGTGGACGCGTGGAGAGCGGCTGCCGTTTGCCGGCCGTGGTTCGGTGTCTCGGAGCGAACCTGTCAGGCGATGCGCGTGTTATCTTGAGAAGCGAGTGATTAATGAAGGCAGAGGAGAGTTTGGGTACAGAAGAGGCGGTCGGCGAATGATCAATCTTAATGAGCTCTCCTGCCGACTGCATATTAACTGCAGGGGACGTAATGTATGGCTCGCAGAGGGTTGCTCCCTTCCTAAGAACCATAATAAGAAGAGACTGCATCACATCAACCTCCCAGATACATCTCAATGGATGATGGCAAAATAATTATCTAGCGTTGACTCCTCGCACCTCTGCGGCGGTAGGTGTTCACACAGAGAGACGTGCTCGCTTTTACACCTGCTTTCAGAAATTACGGTAACAAGCAGTGGGATTATCGGAGGATTTTGAGTGGGCTTGTCTTTGTTCTTTATTCTAGCAATACAAAACACGAATTAGCCCAAACAAAATCCTCAGATAATCCACTTTATGTACCCTTGTTTGGGATGGCAAATGGACTAGTTTAATCAAAAGAGGCGAATCAGTCCAGACGCGGTAGTACAAGTCTGCCTTCTTCACTTTATAAAGCCGCTCAATGCCGGCTTCAGACTACACAATGTCTGTTATGAGAGTCACTGTGTCAGATTGTGCAATTTTGACTCATAAATTCTTGTTGTGGACAATTTGGTAAACGATGTGGTTATCTGGTATGACACACTATATGAGATGAAAAATGGATTCTTGCGCCACAGATTTTTGTAATGAAGTCTCTACTGCTAACAAAGGAAGCAATTATTTGATAAAAAATTCAATACTAATATTGTAAAATACATTTTAAATATTTAAATACTGTTTATTATAAAAAAAACTATTTTATTAAATTTTAAAATGTATTATTGTGATGCTATGCTGAATTTTCAGCATCATTACTCCTGTCTTTAGTGTCACATGATCCTTCATTTAAAGCTCAGGTAATATTTCTTATTATTATTAATGTTGAAAACAGTTGTGCTGCTTAAAACTTTTGCGGAAACCGTTTTATTTTTTTTCAGGATTCTTTGATGAAAAGAACGTTTAGATGAACAACATTTATTATATATATATATATATATATATATATATATATATATATATATATATAGTAACAAAAGACTTTACTGCCACTTTTGATAAATTGAATGTCTTTGGTGAATAACAATTATTTAAATAATTATTTTAATTATATATATATATATATATATAATTATATTATTTATATTTAATAGTTTTTATTTATTAGATTTTAATATTATTTTTCATTATATATATATATATATATATATATATATATTAGAATTTTAAAACTAAAATTAGAAAAAAAAAGAAAGAAAAACTAAAGTTATACTTTACTATTATTCTGTAAAGTTTGTCTGTAAGATTATCAAAAGATGTCCAAACATTTGACTGGTTTATTTCTGTGTCTATTCTTGTTACTCTGAAGGAATCTTAAAGGAATTTTAATGAATCATTTGATAAGCAAAATGTCAACAGAAACCGTATATACTCTATATATAATCTATACTGAAGGAAATAAAGTGAGACCAAATGAACTGACACACCAAAACTACTCGCAGGCTCGAACATTTGAGGCTGCTCGATTTTCTACGAAACCTTATTAAATACTTCTTAATTTTAGCCTTGACATGAAATCGTTGCTAATAAATTCTCATATGAATATCTGAACACATCCTCCGCCAGCAGACAGCAAAGAAATTGCAATTAACTGTCTCATCTTCATTCCACCGTCTACCGATGTTGATCAGGGAACTACCGTAGGTAAACAGCATCCGCTCATTCCATTAAAGGGATAGTTCACCCAAACATGATGACATTTCTGGTCCAAACCTGTATTCATTTCTATCTTGTGCTGAACACAAAAGAAGGGTAACTGGATAACAGTTTCCAAACAGTTTCTGTTCCCCATTGGCTTTCACCGTATTTTGGAAGTAAATGGGGACCAGCAACTGTTTGGTAACCCATATTCTTCATGTTTAACAGAAGAAAGAACTTCCTGCAAGTTTAGAACAGAAGGTGAGTAAATGACGACAAAATTCTCATTTTTTGGTGAAATATTCATTTAAAGCCTTCCACTTTCCTATGCAGTAATGATGCATGACTTTTAATTGAGTACACAGAGTCATTTTTAAGGTTTGGCGAATGGACGCTGAATGCATAATTCATCTTTTTTGCATAATTCATCTGTTTTGCCACGCCGATCGCAAGCACGGACGCTCCATACGTACCACGTGAATTGCTAACCCGATGCCAAAGGAGTGAAAACACCACTAGATAATCAGAAACCAGATATTTTTTTTCCATTGACAGACAACAAGATCTCAAAATTGCTTTCTGCATTCAACCGTCAAACGACTAGTTCCAACATACACAAGCAGGTGTACAAGCATCTGAAATTTGCTATTCAAATGTGTGAAATTTAAATGTGATAAATATGAATGTTTCCCATCATGACAAGATGCGTCCGCAATCAAACATTCGGCTCATTCAATCTTTTTGGAGGAAAATGGAAATCACGACGCAGCCACAACAGCCGTCTTCACATTTTAAAGAGCACATTCATCCTCCTAAACACTCCGAGAACGCCGGAAAAGGCTTCCCAATCCCATGAATAGCAACAAATGTTGCTGAGGCTACATGCAGCAGCGCTATTTCACTGTACGGTCACGCAGATTTACTAGTGCAGTCGACTGACATGCAAATAACCCAAAAGGAGTCAGAGATGAAGCCCACGGGTCCATCAGATGATGCTGGATGAGGGGAAGTTCAACTCTTTTAATTTGTTGTCTCATTTTAAAGCTTGCATCTTAAAGTGGTAAGACTTTTCTTGTAATTTTGCACCGACCTGCTCTGTGTGGGTCTCCAACCGGTTACGACAAAGATTATGAGGGGTAAAAAGAGAATTATACACCTTTTCTTCCACTTTTTTTGATGGAAACATTCCAGCATTTTTCTCCATATAATGGACTTCAATGGGAACCAAACGGTTCAAGGTCTAAAAGACAGTTTCAGTGCAAACTGCAAACTGTTCAAAGGGCTTTAAACGATTTCAGACGATGAATAAGGGTCTTATCAAGCGAAAATTTAAAAAAAAAAAAACAACAACAAAGTTTAAGTTTTATAAGCTCAAATGGTCGCCTTGCTCTGTTAGGATTATGGTTAGGGTGTGGTGCATGTTTGTGACTCTCCTATTCGAACTCGTTCATCAAAATGAACGAATCTTTTCCTGAGTCAACTCGTTCATTTCGTTCGTTGAATGAACCAAATGACATGAAAAAAAGATTTGTTCATTTTGATAAATGAGTTTGAACAGGAGAGTCACGAATGCGCATCACAGAACAGATCAAGGTGAGCATTTGAGCTTATAAAACTTAAACTTTGTTTTTCTTTTTTAAATGAGCGATCGTTTCGCTTGATAAGACCCTTATTGATCGTCTGAAATCGTGTAAAGCCCTTTGAACAGTTTGCACTGAAACTCTTTTGGACCTTGAACCGTTTGGTTCCCATTGAGGTCCATTATATGGAGAAAAATCCTGGAATATTTCATCAAAAACCTTCATTATTTTCGACTGAAGAAGAAAGAATGACATGGATATCTTGGATGACATGGGGGTGAGTAAATTATAACTCTTAAATTAAAACTCTTGTCAAAAGAAAAGAATCGAATCATAAAAAAATCAATAAATCACGCGGTCTCAATTTGATGTATTGTTGTCTAATGCAGTATGATTCAAACATTTACATGATACTTTTTGAAGACACTGTAATTACAAGTCTAAATAATATCAGTATGTACCTCTACATGGAATTTCATATTTGCTTTAGATAAACCCAATGCTTCAACTGACCTCATTATTTGAGATTATCAGTTAAGACAATAAGGCAAAAAAGCTAACAAGGTCAAATAAACGCACTCATTAAAATGTCTGAAACTTGCAGTGTGGCTTCCAGATAAGCTTGTAATTAGGAGACGCAATGACAGCAATATTTGAATAAATGCACACAAATGCAAAAGTGTATATGGGCGAGACAGAAGCAGCACAGGCCCTGCATGCGTCGAAGCGGGACGCTCCCGGGGTGGCCCTTGTATCGCAGTGTTAATCATCTGTCTAAACTGATTAGCTTCCTAATTGAACAGTCAAAACGACCCGGGCCATTTTAGGTGGTTTGTCTGGAACGGCAGGGGAACGCCGCTTGAACGCTCTCGAGATCTTTTATACAACGATCCCGAGCCCTTGTGAGCGCAGCGGCTGTGGCTTTGCTTTGAAACCGCAGGCTCTTTTATTTACAATGATGCATCATGGGATTTGGTGTACTGTAGGGCACCGAACCCTCACGGAGGTTCTCATGTGCACACGGGGATCATTTTACATATTTATATTATCATCTAGACACAATATCTGAAGAAAAAAAAAACACATTCCAGCTGCTTTCATGAGCATTACGCTACTCTGGATCAATTTTTCGATATAAGGTTACGTCCTCAACCACACGCTTATCCCCGCAGAGTTATGGCATCATTGCTCCAGTCCCTGATCATTAACATAGATGTGCGTTCATTTATAAATGCGCTCAGGCGCTCGTGAGCTTCCATTTCTCCACGTGTGGCTCTTAGGCAGGGCGTACGACGCATGGCCCAAGGCCGATCTGTCTAAATGAGACAAGGAATCCTGCAAAGAGTCTGTGTTTGCCTCCATGTCAACGACCCAGTAGCTTGTCTCGACTCATTCATCAAGACGGACTCACGGGGAGTCTGAGTCTGAACTGCGCCGGATAACACGACTGTCATTTCCAAGCAAACAGATCAAAGTCTCACGAGTACTAGTGTCACTTACTGGCATTGCGAATGGTGGATGAGCTTTCTGACTCTGAACTCACAAAGTGCTTTATAAAGCCGCGTTTCCACCGCAATTACCAGGAACTATTTGTCCCAGGAACTTTTTTCCCCAGACCGCTTGCTTACTGCGTTTACACCGCATACTAAAGTACCGGTCCGGGGCGGGAAGATGGCAATGAACTGCGTGCGACTGCTCTTCTAGCCTGCGCGTTTGTTTTGAGTTTTGTACGGAGGAGATTCAACCTTTGCTGCTTTTTTGTGTGCGATTGGTTTACTAACGAGGTAATTGACAAAACGGCAGAAAAGAGACGAGCACCCAAAGCGTATTCAGAAAGCTAGATATAAAAGTAGACGTTTGTTATCAGCGGAGATTGACCGTGAGATGAATGGGACGAACGCGCGCCATCGGGCAGAAAGAATAGCGCGGTAAGAACCAATCAGAATGTTCAGTGAACAAGTCCCACCCCGAAAGTTCCTGAACTCTGAAAAAGTACTACCTCGCCAGCAGGGACTTTCTGGGGGGGGGGGGGGATTTTTACCCGGGACTTCATTTAGACCCTGGTTCCTGCGGTGTAAACACACCAAGTACCACCCCAAAGTTCCTAGTTCATGGAGAAAGTTCCTGCGGTGGAAACGCGGCTTAAGACACACACATTGCAAATAACAACCAACTTGATTAGTGGGGCCAACATACATCTACAAATAAATAATAATAGTATTTATTGTGCATGTATATATATATATACACTCACCTAAAGCATTATTAGGAACTCCATACTAGTGTGTTGACCCCCTTTCACCTTCAGAGCTGCCTTAATTCTACGTGGCGTTGATTCAACAAGGTGCTGAAAGCGTTCTTTAGAAATGTTGGCCCATATTGATAGGATAGCATCTTGACATTGATGGAGATTTGTGGGATGCACATCCAGGGTACGAAGCTCCCGTTCCAAAGATGCTCTATTGGGTTGAGATCTGGTGACTGTGGGGCTATTTTAATACAGTGAACTCATTGTTCAAGAAACCAATTTGAAATGATTCGAGCTTTGTGATGGTGCATTATCCTGCTGGAAGTAGGATCAGAGGATGGGTACATGGTGGCCATAAAGGGATGGACATGGTCAGAAACACTGCTCAGGTAGGCCGTGGCATTTAAACGATGCCCAATTGGCACTAAGAGGCCTAAAGTGTGCCAAGAAAACATCCCGCACACCATTACACCACCACCACCAGCCTGCACAGTGGTAACAAGGCATGATGGATCCATGTTCTCATTCTGTTTACGCCAAATTCTGACTCTACCATCTGAATGTCTCAACAAAAATCGAGACTCATCAGACCAGGCAACATTTTTACAGTCTTCAACTGTCCAATTTTGGTGAGCTCTTGCAAATTGTAGCCTCTTTTTCCTATTTGTAGTGGAGATGAGTGGTACCCGGTGGGGTCTTCTGCTGTTGTAGCCCATCCGCCTCAAGATTGTGCGTGTTGTGGCTTCACAAATGCTTTGCTGCAGTGGTGTTCTTTTCCATTCTGTTAGGCTCCATTCAACTTTTTTTTACCCATGAGTGGGTTTTATATGATTATATTATATACAGTACACCTCCTAAGAAATGTTTCTCATTGGGTAAACAACTCTAAAGTAGATCAATTATAGAGGGCTTCCTTTAAGGCTGACTAGTCATTCAGACAACCCACTGACTAGTCAAGTTTAAAAATGCACATCCCGCAAACACACACACACACTGAATACATTCACTCACACTCCACAGTGCAATCTGATGATAAATTGCCATTTCAAACCCAACGAGTGAGTCAAATCCATTTGTGTTTGAACATTTTTCTATTTGCCTGGGAAACAACATAATCCTTTTACTCGTGAATTCTGTCACCGGCAAAAACCCTCCCCGAACAATCTCTGCTGCACACTGAATTTTACAGAGGTTCCCATTTCAAGTGTTTGAAAAAACTGCAGCCAACGTGTTGGCACCAAGGAACCAACTCTCCTCGATCAAATAAGATATTCATGTCTGTTTTGGTGGCAATCGGGGCCAACGTCTTGCAAGTCTAAAAATATGGGCTCAGTCTTCAATCTGTCTTGCTCGGTTGCAAAATGTAGTGTTTTTAGGCAGCTGCTCATTGAGAAACAATATATTTTGAAGCGTGTCTTCCCTTCTAAGTGTGACAGAGCAGCGCCACTGGCATCTTTCCCAAAAACAGCTGTCGGCCTTAAACACCACATGTCACTGGCAAAGACTACACTCCCCCATTTCTCAAAAACGTGTATTTATGCTGATAAGACACTCCGAACAATATAAATCAGCTCAATGGCAGTGAAACAACCCCTGGGCAGCCTCAAATGTCTTCAACTTTTTGAAGTTTTTCTTTTGAAATATAATATGTTCACGATTCCTATGATAAAGATACAATGAATGCAATCTGATCTTTCAATCAAAAAGCAGAGGACAGAGCGGAAACAGATACATTAATGGTCAGAGATGTGTGATCACCTTTTAGATGAAATGAGAGATCCGATATGAACTAGAAATCTGATCTTATGAAAAAGGGCACATAGAAGATAGAAATGCATACTGTTACACTAATGAGTCCTTCTCTGCCAGGCTTTAATATGGATTTTATTTCTGTGCCATAGATTAAATGGATGTGAACTAATGATAAAAAGTAGCAACGCTCATTTGTCAATGGATTTGTAAACCGCAGTGCCTTTCCTTTAATATCACGGAGCAAGATTTGTGTGTAAGCTTATATTCGACTAAATTGAAATCACTTTGCCAAAGTCAATGCTGTAAAAAACTTAAATTGCTAAAAATAAATGCAATAGAATAAAGAGATATATGAAAAAACACGGCTTTACGTTTTCCAGGTGGATAGACAGTAGGTTAGCACTTGGCTAAGAAATACTGCAGAAATCAAAGTAATTCAAATGTAAAAATATAAATATAGCTGCGAGCAGCGATTGCGGGCCCAAGCCGGTGGCACCGCAACCCCGGTGCCTTTAGTTACCTAAAGGCACCGGGATGGCGGTACCGCCGGCTTTGGCCCGCAATCGCTGCTCGCAGCTATATTTATATATATATATATATATAGGGCTGGGCGATAAAACGATAACGATTATTATCGCGATATAATTTTTCTCGATAAAATGATATCAAGAGGTCGATAAATGTTCGATAATGTTTATGCGCCAAAAGCGGAACTAAACTCATTTGAACCGCGCTCGCCACACGGAGCATTTAACCGCTCGGGTCAAAGTCCAAACTGCACTGAAACTGCAATGAGTGCAGCGCGAGCTCGCTAGAGTAGACGCGATTGCTTTGATCGTCTCGCTCAAGACATCCAGCGAGAAGCGCTTGAGTTCAGCGAAGAACACAAATGTCAAGTTTAAACCAGTTTAGGGCAGATAAAACACCGCTGACAAAAAGGAGAAACACTGCGTGCAACGATCCAGTCAGAATCTGAATTGATACTGAATCCATTTAGCCATGGATTTACTGTAAGGTTAGCCTAGTAATATTAACTGCACCTTGAAATGTGCATGGGATATACATATTTAATTGTATAATATCATTAATGTAGACAATTCATTAAATTTCTTTTTAAGTACATGTCTTATAAGTACAGCATTTAATAATGTATTTAACTGTAAGGCCACTGTTTTCATACAAATACCACAGAAACCATAAAGTTACATTTTGCCATGATAGTGAGGTGCTAAGTTATAGGCTATAACGTTACCTGGTTTTATCTGTGGTTATCATCATCTAAATGCATGAGACTGGATGACCAATGGTTAATTTTAATACAACTCAGTCAGAATATTACATTTTACAAAATAAAAATGTGGTCGTTATATTAAAAAAAACCCAGATGTTACTGTTTTTGTTAATGAGCATAAATTTAACATTAGATTAGTATTAGCTTGAGTTAGGATGCATATTTACTGTCAACTCACTGTCAACTTAATATGCATTTTGAGATAAAACATGTAATTTTAATATTGCAGCCTGCACTGCAAACTGTGCTGAAGAAATATTTTTCTATTCATATATTTATTTTAAGGAAAAAATGTTTGAATGTTCTACCTCATATTTGTGAAACGTTCACCTGTTTGGCAAGTGTTTGTCATGATATGTTCTGACAATAAAGAGAAGTTTAAAACCACAATTTACTCTCTGGTTAATACAACTTTCACTTAGGAGCAAAAATCTGCCTTTAAACTTGAAAGAAATAAAGATTTGACATATATCGTGATAATTATCGATATCGACTGATATAAAAAAAATTATCGTGAAAATTTTTTTGGCCATATCGCCCAGCCCTATATATATATATATATATATATTTAGCCAGTGGCACCGCCACCTTGGTGCTTTTAGGGTTATTCTACATGACGTGCAAAAACGTAACCCCCGCTTTGACTGTCAAAAAGAAGTGTGCTGAAGAGCTTGCAGCAGTGAAGGCTCTGCAAAAGTGCGGATCGAGGGCACATTTTAACCACAAAGTATGCATGAGCAACCTTCTGAAAGGTCAGGTGTACATCAAGGTCTACATCTGTACTGTGTTTACATTATAGAATTTAGGGATGCGCCGATCCGATATTCAGGATCGTTATCAGCTCCGATACTGCCATCTTTGCCGGATCGGGTATATTTACACCGCTTTAATCAAACCACTCTTCTTTAAAACATTACAATTTGATTTGTTTCACATGTATTTTGTTACTCTTATTGAGCTATTTTGTCCACATACAGGACTCACTGCCAATCGTATGTGCTCACATCATTCTCTTTCTGTGAAAGCTGTTCTGCATTCACCAGTTTTCACTCTACAGCTGTTGACCAGAGCACTGAAATTATTTCTCACTTAAACTACAATCAAATGGATTTTCCCACACATTTTGCATTAGTCCTCTGCATGGCATTTTATTATTTTCTGCGCAGCTTCAGAAGTGCACGCACACAGCTTAGAACACATGACACGCACACACACTCAGTCACGAGAGAGGCGCGATCGAACTCTGTGTGTGTTTGTGTGTGAACAATGGAAACTCAATTTTGTTCATACAGGAAAATATTCAGACTAATGTCTTGTGGGAGCAACAGAATACATGTAACGGCATTATGTAATCAGGATACAAAAATCCAGTAACTGTAATTTGTTGAAGTGAGTTACATCAAAACAAGTAGTAATCAGATTGTAGTTACTTTTTGAAAAAGTATATAGTACTTAAAGCCACTTAATATAAAGTGGGACCCTTTTTTTATGAAATAATTTGTAACTGTATCGGAATACATTTTTAAAGTAACCCTCCCAAGCCTGGTCTTGTGTGGACGTCCGTTACTTTCACTTTTTAAGTTAGCGCTTTTTAAGGCCCCAATCCTACTGTATTACTGTGTGGATATTGATCCAATAGTTCTACCTGATTTTGAACACAAGAGGGCAGTATAGCAGCACTATGAATGATTTTTTACTCTTTTGACTAAAACATTCTGGCTGTTTTTATAATTAGACATAAGTCTTAAATTTAAAAAAGGAATAAAATGGCTGTAGTTCCAATATTGGTATCGTTTATAGAAAAATAAATGGTGAATAATAAAATTTTTAGAAGATATGAGACGTTTCCTGATTCTCTTTTTGACATAATCCCTCGCCATAGTAAAACTGTTTGACATAATAAATATCCGTTCACAATTTTGTATCTTTAATGTATTTTTGAAGAAGTTTGGTGGGAATAATTAAAAAAAACACTTAAGAGGGGGTAATAAAAATGTAAAGGCTGCTTTTGCAAAACATTCACATACAGACCAAAATAACCGACTTTCCTGTTGGGCTGGCTTAAAGTTGTTTGGGCTAATGAGATCTATATGTGTACCGAGTTTAATATTATTACATGCAAGTGTGTTTGATTTATGGACTAAATTTTCAGACCAAGTTTATGGACCAAGTTAATTTAATTAATAAACTAATTATATAAAACTATTGTCAATGCACTACAATTAAACTGGTTATATGCCATTACTTATAAAAAATAAAAAACTTATTTAAAAAATACCAGGCTTAAGGCATTTATTTTCTTTTATGCAGGCTACACACACAGCAGTGAAATGTGTGTGTGCCCCTCCCCCTGCACACACACACAGACATGCACACACACACACACACAGACAGGCAAACACACAGACAGAGACAGAGATGTAGGCTCAAACAGAGCATGACCAGATTCAAGCAAACATATCTTACTTTCTGTGGGTCCTAGCTAATAAGTGTCAATTAGAAAGTTGTCCGGCTCGAGGAGTACAATATACATACTGATTTTTGTAA
Source organism: Cyprinella venusta (assembly GCA_038021265.1). Lineage (NCBI taxonomy): Eukaryota > Metazoa > Chordata > Actinopteri > Cypriniformes > Leuciscidae > Cyprinella > Cyprinella venusta. The sequence goes on from CM075876.1 coordinate 29,432,727, forward strand.
CTGTAGATAAAACTAACAACCCCACTTTTGTCAAAAGGTGGCGCTACTGAGCCCTCACCACGCCCGTTTCTGAAACTTTGCACATGTCTACTGGCTAATAAATGTGATGTGTCTGATGAGTTTCATGCAATTTGAAGCATGCTAAGGATCTCAGAAGCATCCTAAAAGAATTGTAAAGTTTGATGCGTCGCCACGGCAACAGTTTAAAAGATATCAAGAATCCATTCACAGGTCTTCATCTGCCGTATGTTTACATTATACAGATGAAGTTTGAAGCAAATCGGGTTAAAATAAGAGGGTGATTTTAAAGCATTTTGAAAGTGACACACTTCCTGCTGCCAGTTGGTGGCGCTATAACTTTGACACACAATAGTCACATCCATGTGATCGTCCTCTTACAGCGAACGCACTCCTGAAGTTTCATCAAGATCGGTTGATGTATGCTGAAGTTATGATACACTTCCTGTTTCACGTTTCTCGCCATGATTTCATTTCCTCGCCACGGCCAAAGCATTCGAGATATCAAAAATCCCCTCGCAAACTTTCATCCTCAATGTCTTGACTTCACGCTGACTGAGTTTCGTAGAATTTGGATAAGAACTCTAGGAGGAGTATTAAAAAATCCATTGCAAGTGTTTTACAAAGAACCTTAAATAACCGACTTCCTGTTGGGCTGGGGTAAAAAGTAAAAGTGCGACGTATATATGAAATGATGAGATCAACATGTGTACCGAGTTTCATATTATTACATACAAGCGTGTTTGATTTATGGACCAAGTGTTCGGACCCCATTCCAGGTGGCGCTGTCGAGCCCCCCTGCCACGCCCGGGTACCATCTTCAGCCCGGCCCTAATGGCGGCGGGTTCTGACCCGTGTGCAAAGTTTCAAGAGTTTTCGAGCACGTTAAGAGCCCCAAAAGTGCCCAAATAGTCGTATAAATAATAATAATAATAATAATAATAATAATAATAATAATAATAATCCTAAGGAAAACAATAGGGCCTTCGCCCTTTCAGGGCTTGGGCCCTAATAACACTGGATAGTCTAATACACAATAATGCTTAAAATTAAAGTTACAAAGGTTATTCAGTCAAGAGCAGAGAGTGGTTTTCTTTGAATATTAGGCTGCTGTCACTTTAAGAGCTTAAGTACGGATCCAATATACTGTTACACAACATGTGTTATCTTTCTCAACTAAATGAGTTCCAAAACTGTGTTTAACTGAATGCTCTGAATACTAAAATGGTTTACTTGCCCGTTTAAGTACAGTAAGAGAGGCGGCTTTATGTCGATCGGTGCATCTCTAGTGTAAAAAGCCAGCCAATCACCTGAAACTGTTCATCTTCTGTGAGCTATTGCCATTTTGTGTTCAGTATGCATGATAATGGTCAGCGAATGGATTGAGGCTGAGGCCGTTTCCCCACTGGACAACAGCCAAATGAAGCCAAATTGGTCAACTGAACTAGCATTAAAAACATTATGTGGAACAGAGTTGTTCTTAGAAAGCATTCCACACTCAAAACTATTTGATGGGAAAATGTACAGACATAAGCACAAAGAAAGGCCCTCCAAATCTTTGGTAGCACATAGAAATTTGTCAAATTTGGCCCTCAGATAGAGGATACTCTGAAAATTAACCGGCGCAATTCTGGAGTCTCAATCTCAATCCCTCAAGTGCCACCAGATTTGCAATCATCTTCATGCTAATAACTTTTGAACCGTAAGTGCTAGAAACAAAATTCCCATTGATTCCTTAACTCGAGCCAATTCAATTCACTTTCCGTCATTGAAATCTTTCAAAAAGCTGCACATGAGTCACTGCTGCTAACCTTGCCCACTGCACTTAAGCACAACGCAGCTGTATTAAGAGAGAAAACTCTGACTCTTCATGCTGCTTCTGGTGTGTGCTGACCCATGAAGGATCTGTGCTTCTTTAAAAGGATGTAGCAGCAGGAAAGAGAGCTGAAAACAGCAGGGAACCCAAGTTCTCCGTCAACCAGATCTTAGGATTAAAGCCATCCGATGTTCTAATTTGGTCAACAAGGTGAAACGTGCGAGTGAATAAATCAGCTGACCATCAAAGTCCAGAGAACCAGAACGTTTCTAGCTAATCAAGAAGGTGAACAGAATTCATCGAAACTGAGCGGTACAGTATTCGATCCATTGCCATTCATGACATAACAACTGGATCGCAATTAAAACTGCAGCAAATGAGCGAGAGAAAATGAATCGTTAGTATGGAGAAACATTAGAAAACCATCTTCCTCATATATTGAACTATAGGACATTATATGAAAGAACAAACAACCAAAATAGTTATACAGGGACCTAAAGTATCAATGCAATGCAATAAACCAAAAATTCCAATCAAAGATATCAATATATGATTGCATCAGTAGTGTACACTGAAACCCCTGCTGATAAAAATAGCTTAAACTTGACTTGCTATTCTAAGCTGGCCATCAAACTTGTTTAGTTGGTCTAGACTGATGGTTTAAACTGGTTTTGGGCAGTTTTGTTGGGTCGTTCAGACTCAGAGACCAACTAGAACAACTCAAACAAGCTTAGACCACCAAGTCATGTTACACTAGTTTAAAGGGATACTCCACTTTTTTGGGAAATAGGCTCATTTTACAACTCCCTCAGAGTTAAACATTTGAGATTTACCGTTTTTGAATCCATTCAGCCGATTTGCTGATATTTGGAAGAATATCATTAACCAGACAGTTTCTGGTCTCAATGACTTCCATAGTATATTTTTTTGTCCTACTATGGAAGTCAATGAGACCAGAAACTGTAAGGTTACTGATATTCTTCTAAATATCAGAAAATCAGCTGAATGGATTCAAAAACGGTAAAACTCAACAGTTTAACTCTGGGGGAGTTGTAAAATGAGCCAATTTCCCAAAAAAGTGGAGTATCCCTTTAAGTTGTTCTCAGCAGGGAAAAGTATAAAAAAAGACAACATTTGCTTGGACTGATACAAACAAGACTTAATTTACAGAGACATAAAGCAACTGGATTGCAGTATTATGTAAGCGGTGCCATTCACATGGCACATTAGTCTGCTATAGTTCTCCCGACAGGAGAGCGAAACCTGCTTCAATGCCACTGCTTTAACTGTGCTTTGAGCAGTTACATTTCAAAAATGCATGGAAAGTCTAATGTAATTGGCTCTTTTGCATCTTAAGAGACAATTGCAAGTTGCATCGATGTGGAAAGTAAATTGCACGCGTTTTATAGAGCTCATAAAAAAAAATCAAATGAGCTTCGAAAGCCAATCTAAACCTAGATTAAAAGCTTCATTAAATGTGAAAATTGCTCAGGGAATACACAACATCTGTTTCTGGACTGACAGAGTCTCGTCCAAGGTTATCTTGTACAAACAACGATTTACAGCCTTGAAAACAGTCAAGAATTCACAGCAGGAGACTCGGCATAAAAGTTTGCAAGGAAGAGGCCCTGATTATGTGACAGTTGTTACACGACTGAATCCGCAACCTTGGAGATGCTTTCATACCGCGGGCTGTTACTCGGGAGGCTTTAACAATGTCTCGCTGACATGTTTGTGGTCAATTTCCTTCCCGACCTCAAATGCAATTCCCTGAAAAAGACATTTCAAGACATCCTCGGGCACGTTCATTAGTCGCAAACGCACCAGCTAAGGGAAGCGCTTACCTTTCGGATGACTCGGGTCCGTGAACTCGTACTTCCCCATTCCGACCGTGCGGAGCATCTGAAGCCCGTTCTGGCTTTCCTGATTCATGGAGGCCGGCGTCGGCTGAGTCGTCGCTTGCCCGTTTGTTAGCGGCAACGCGGCGGAAGGCAAAGTCGGAGGCTGCATGAGCGGGTGCGTCATGTGACCGTTTCCCATCACGCTCTGAGGGGTGGGGTGGACTACCTGGCCGGCCGTCGTCAGCGGCTGGCTGGTGGCGTAGGGAGACTGGTTCTGTATGTTGAGGACCAGGCTGCCTGGCGGTTGGGAAGAGAGGGGAGGAAGTTGGAAGTGTGCGGTCATGAGCGGATGGTGTGGGGGGATGGGCGATTGGATGGATGGGGTCACGCCGATGATGGGAGACTGGACGGACACTCCTTGGCTGTAGACGGGCGGCTGTGGCATCCCGTACGAATGAGCCATCATGCTGGCCTGACAGACCGACACCACTGGAGGCACCCATGGGGGCCCTGCGGAACAGGAACAGGAGAACCAGGTCAACCAACATCACATTTGACATTCAGCCACACACTTTATTTGGTGGAAAACCATGTGCAACCATGTGTTTTTTTTATTATATGGAATCACAAGGTGATAAATGAAACGTCATCTTTTTCAGAGGCGGACACAGCTTCATTACTTAAAAGTAGAGATACCCCTCGCTAAATTTTACTCAAGTACAAGTAAAAGTACAGTCAGATGTCTGCTTAAATAAAAGTACCGAAGTACTTGTTTTTAAAAGTACTTGAGTATCAAGAGTACATTTTCTAAATATTGCATACTACTTCCACAGTGCTTACATTTATGGACAGAAACGTCATACACTTATGAAAAATGTTAATGTTAAAGGGATACTCCACTTTTTTTTTTTTTTTGGAAAGAGGCTCATTTTACCACTCCCCCAGAGTTAAACAGTTGAGTTTTACCGTTTACAAATCCATAAAGCTGATTTTCTGATATTTAGAAGAATATCAGTAACCAGACAGTTTCTGGTCTCATTGACTTCCATAGTAGGAAAAATATATACTATGGGAGTCAATGAGACCAGAAACTAGTTGTTTGGTTACTGACATTTTTCTAAATATCCAAAAAAATCGGCTGAATACATTGGAAAACAGTAAAACCCAACTGTTTAACTCTGGGGGAGTGGTAAAATGAGCCTATTTCCAAAAAAAGTGGAGTATCCCTTTAATAGATTGGAGAATGTAAAAGCACTTGAAAGTAAAATCAAGTCATTTTTATCTTTTTATCATGTTGCTTTATTTAAAATTTAAGAAAAATTATTTCAGAAAATTTAAATAGTTTAGTGAGGTGGGTCCACGGGTACTCACGTTTATGGATAGAAATGTAGTGGAGTAAAACGTACAATATTTGCCTCTCAAATGTACTTGAGTAAAGTCATGAGTACTCCCCAAAATTGATAATAGAGTAAAGTACAGATCCCTCAAAATTGTCCTTAAGTACTGTACTCAAGTAAATGTACTCCGTTACTGTCCGGCTCTGATCTTTGTGCATCGGGCAAGTCTGCTTCTATCCATATAGCTAATTTTCCAACACTTTGGATAAGAAAGAGTCAGCTAAAAAACAGAATAGAAGGAACTTTTGGATGTTATTTGGAGATTAATGTAACATCTATGTGAATTGTTCTTCATATTACCTCTGTAATGAGACAAATTTTCAAGTGATATTCAATGAGGGGGTCGGGTGCGAAGGCTTGGGATTGCGAGAGATATTTAGCTCTTGTTTACATTATTCAATAGCCTGCATGGCCTATTGAATGCTCCATTTATTAAAGAATCCACAAACATATTAAGCAGCCCAACTGTTTTCAACATTGATAATAATAGTAAATGTCCCTTGAGCAGCCAATCATCATATTAGAATGACAAAGGCACAAAAGCCTGGAGTAATGATGCTGAAAATACAGCTTAGCAACATGTTTCGGTAAAACCAGAACTAGTGTTTGGTTCTGGGTGTGGGATTTACTCATATCAACTCCATTTTCCACTGTGAAAGGGAATTCATTGGTAAATATGTATTTCTTTATGCATTATTCATCTTTTGAGGGTCAAATCAGAGTCATTCATCAATACAGTAATACAGCAAGGTTACGACAGATGAGAAGCAAAAACTTACTCGCGCTTACTGTTTATATTCATCTCCACACTATCACTATAATTTCAGAGAGAGACAGAGTTATGATAGCAGATCCCACGGGTGCTTGCACACTAGAGAAACCTCTGATGGGGCGTTTGATTTAAAGGAAGGTGTAAAATCCATTTTTAGAGTGTGCGAAAATCAAGTGGGAATACAGAGAATTGGATTTATGAAAACCTGGACATTGGTTGATGGATGTTTACGTCAGTGTATCAAAAGACACAAACCCTTGTGTTTTTCCTTTGCCCCACCAGACGCATAGAAATCAATGGGTTTGAAACGTTCATGTGTAGCATGAACATAGAGTGTAAGTTTTCTAACATTGGTCTAGAAGTTGCATGGGTTTCACATCGTTGTACACTGAAATAATCGTATTAATTTTAATAATTTTAATTTTATTGCAGTATGTTTTCTCTTATCAGTCTTTCTTTGTATTTATCTGTGTGCATTTTTAAAATGTTTTTCAGTGAATTTACCTAAAATTGTTTAAAGATCATGAAAAGTTGTATTGTGGCTCACTGTCCCTTTCCATTTTTAAATACAATGATATAGAAAGTTGATTTTCAGTACACTGAATAAAGTTATGACAAGAAACTATTTTCACTCAGAAATTGCTAATCATTTTAACAATAAATTACAAAGGAATGGCAAGTAACACATTGAATTAAATGTGAAATTTTGGAGTAGAAAGACTGACTGCCTTGTATATAGAACATATTACCAACATATTACGAATCTTTTTCCGAGTCAACTCGTTCGTTTCGTTCGTTGAATGAACCAAATGTCTTGGAAAAAGATTCACTCATTTTGATGAATGAGTTCGAACAGGAGAGTCACGAACACGCATCACAGAACAAAGCAAGGCAACCATTTGTGCTTTTAAAACTTAAAATTTGTTATTTATTTATTAAATGAGCGATTGTTTGGCTTGATAAGACTCTTATTCATCGTCTGGAATCGTTTAAAGCCCTTTGAACAGTTTACAGTATGCACTGAAACTGTCTTTTGGACCTTGAACCGTTTGGTTCCCATTGAAGTCCAGTCTTAATTTCTTTTCGACTGAAGAAAGAAAGACATGGACATCTTGGATGACATTGGGTTGAGTAAATTATCAGCAAAAGTTTTTTTTTCAAAAGTGAACTACTCCTTTAAATCTGTTCATCACATAAAGTGATCTAATCGAAATGAAAGTCTTAAAGAATGAATTTTTGGGTGAATTATCCCTTTACTTCCAAACATGTCTGACTTTATTGTGCAAATCAGAAGATATTTTGAAGAACATTGGGGTCCAAACAAAACTGGACCCCATGAACAAAAAACAGAAATGTTTCAACATATGAAGAGTTCGAATGCAAAAGCCTCTAAATGCCATTTGAATTTTTTTCTAAAATGACCATTTTTATCAAGCTTGTATATTTAAGTTCCGTAATTTCACTTAAATGACAATTAATAGGTAATCTTCATTGCCATTTAAGTGAAATTACTGAAATTAAATATACAAGCTTGATAAAAATGATCATTTTAGATGAAAATTTCAAATGGCACTTCATATATTCTTTTGTGTTCCACCAAAAAAGAAAGTCAAATGTGTTTGTTATGTGAACTACCCCTTTAAATCTTCAATTTTAAGAGTATTTTAAGCATGGCGTCACGGGATCGAAAGCATATATCTACTGTTTACCAGACAGCTTACTCACAATGCAACATGGCAGATTTATCTCATGAATATGTGCTCTTTGTGGACCAGCACACTTCCTCCTCGGCTGCAAAAATAGCACCTCAACAATGATGGTCCATAACACAAAATACACCAGGCGGGGAAAAGATTAAAAAACATTAATCATGACGTTGGCCTTCCCCGCACTATAGTCTGAAGAGACAGGAATATACTAGCGGGAATAGATTCGCTGCAGCCTGAAATGAGGTGCGTGCATAATTCAGAACAAACTAAAGGATAGCTGCGCTCAATTTCAACCACCGTGGACACGCTAACAAAAGAAAAGTCCAATATTTCCTAGTCTATTAGACACAAAAGTGCTATTAACCAAAAAAAGTAATTCCCAGGCCATTTATGGACTTTCTGCAGATTTGTGCACTGCAATCAAGTCTTTTGATGAAAAATCTATCATTAGATTATTAAAGAAATAAGAACGGAACTCAATTATAGCCCTAGCTTAGGCGCTGAAAAGCTAATGAAATTAGCAGTATGGATCCGAGTGTTGATTGCTCATATAATTACAATGTTCATGGGGATAAAATAGTTGTTCATAAGAGTGCTTTTGTCCTCGCATAGGAGTATAGATCTCGTTTTTTTTCAGTTAAATCAACCACTAATTCTTACAAGGGTCTATTTTGATGGATTAAAATCAAAGTGCAAATCTTTCAGAAACTTTTGGGACAAGTTTTTTTTGTTTGTTTGTTTGTTTCCCCCCGAAACGACTTGCTCACCGTCATGATTAATGAATGCCTGCAGAGTCGTTACGAGATTTGCAGATGCTTTTTTGTCTCTGAGCTAATGGGACGTGGATCTCGGCTCCAGATATGTCATATTACACCGAGCGCTGTCGAATGGGAAGAAGTTGAGTGACATCTCACTTTGTGTTTCGGGGAAGGTGCCGGAAGCGGGACCCTGTAGAGCTCAACACAATGCTAACACTCCCTCCCTCTGTGAGACTTCGGTTCCTACTTAAACGACACAGTGGGGGGCCCTGTGGAGGCCCCGGGGGGTTTCACAAAACACACACAACTGCCCTCCTCAACAGTGATGTCCAATTTCCCACGTATAATCACTCAGGATAGGGTAGTCAGGTCAACAATCTGTCTTCATTACCAACTTAATTCAGATTTGACGCGAGGAAACGTCCGCGTAACGTGCGTTGCTTTGGTCGACCCTTCATTATCGGCTCAATTTTCTGTGTTTGATGCTCTTGAGGATTTCCCCATGCAACAGCGTAAAGAATCTCAAGGCTATTGAGCCCATGTGAGCTCATCTGAACACCTAGGTGCATGTCCATATGGTGATTTAATGAAACTGAGAGCAGTTCTGGATGCTGATTGGTCAAGAGTGCATTCCAGCTGTGTTGATATTTTATGTGAAGTCCACAAGCAATTAACCAACAGAAACATGATTGTGATTTACCTCATTTGGAAGTCGTTTTGGTTCAGGAAATGTATAAAATACACAATATAAATAAAGAAAATTATATATATATATATATATATATATACACTCACCGGCCACTTTATTAGGTACCCCATGCTAGTAACGGGTTGGACCCCCTTTTGCCTTCAGAACTGCCTCAATTCTTCGTGGCATAGATTCAACAAGGTGCTGGAAGCATTCCTCAGGGAGTTTGGTCCATATTGACATGATGGCATCACACAGTTGCCGCAGATTTGTCGGCTGCACATCCATGATGCGAATCTCCCGTTCCACCACATCCCAAAGATGCTCTATTGGATTGAGATCTGGTGACTGTGGAGGCCATTTGAGTACAGCGAACTCATTGTCATGTTCAAGAAACCAGTCTGAGATGATTCCAGCTTTATGACATGGCGCATTATCCTGCTGAAAGTAGCCATCAGAAGTTGGGTACATTGTGGTCATAAAGGGATGGACATGGTCAGCAACAATACTCAGGTAGGCTGTGGCGTTGCAACGATGCTCAATTGGTACCAAGGGGCCCAAAGAGTGCCAAGAAAATATTCCCCACACCATGACACCACCACCACCAGCCTGAACCGTTGATACAAGGCAGGATGGATCCATGCTTTCATGTTGTAGACGCCAAATTCTGACCCTACCATCCGAATGTCGCAGCAGAAATCGAGACTCATCAGACCAGGCAACGTTTTTCCAATCTTCTATTGTCCAATTTCGATGAGCTTGTGCAAATTGTAGCCTCAGTTTCCTGTTCTTAGCTGAAAGGATTGGCACCCGGTGTGGTCTTCTGCTGCTGTAGCCCATCTGCCTCAAAGTTCGACGTACTGTGCGTTCAGAGATGCTCTTCTGCCCACCTTGGTTGTAACGGGTGGTTATTTGAGTCACTGTTGCCCTTCTATCAGCTCGAACCAGTCTGGCCATTCTCCTCTGACCTCTGGCATCAACAAGGCATTTCCGCCCACAGAACTGCCGCTCACTGGATGTTTTTTCTTTTTCGGACCATTCTCTGTAAACCCTAGAGATGGTTGTGCGTGAAAATCCCAGTAGATTAGCAGTTTCTGAAATACTCAGACCAGCCCTTCTGGCACCAACAATCATGCCACGTTCAAAGTCACTCAAATCACCTTTCTTCCCCATACTGATGCTCGGTTTGAACTGCAGGAGATTGTCTTGACCATGTCTACATGCCTAAATGCACTGAGTTGCCGCCATGTGATTGGCTGCTTAGAAATTATATGTTAACGAGCAGTTGGACAGGTGTACCTAATAAAGTGGCCGGTGAGTGTATATATAATCCTGAAAATGAAGCAGCACAACTGTTTTCAACATTGACAATAATTATGATAAATATAAATAATAATAATGATTTGGATCTGAAGATGTGGGTAATGCCTGCTTAAATCATAGCTGTACTGTCACAGAAATAAATGACATTTTAAAATATATTCAAATATTATAAGTTTTATATATAATAATATAAGTTTTTAGTTATGTTTCGCAATATAATCAATTTTTGGTAAATAAATGCAGCTTTGGTGAATATAAGAGACTAAAACCATACTGGCCGAAGCTTAGTGTGTGTGCATGTATTTTTTTTTTAACAAAAATAAATAAATAAATATATATATATATATATATATATATATATCACATCCATATATATATATATATATATATATATGTAGAGTTCAGATGCAAAAACCTCTAAATGCCATTTGAAATTTTCTTCTAAAATGACCATTTTTATCAAGCTTGTATATTTAAGTTCAATAATTTCACTTAAATGACAATTAATAGGTAATCTTCATTGCCATTTAAGTGAAATTATTGAACTTAAATATACAAGCTTGATAAAAATGGTCATTTTAGAAGAAAATTTCAAATGGCATTTAGAGGCTTTTGCATCTGAACTCTTCATATATATATATATATATATATATATATATAAATCGCATGGCACTGTGTATAATTATTTTATTATGTGTGTATATATATATATATATATATATATATATATACACATACACACATATGCATATAAATTTAAAAAATTGTTTATATATAATATATTATATTTATATATAATATAAATTATATATAAATCTCTACACAGTATATACATGAAAATATTTCTTAAATATATACAAGCATGTGTGTGTATTTATATGTATAAAATAATTATACACACTGCACCACATATATTATGTATACTATGTAAACACAAACCCCAAATTGAGCATGGAAAAGATCAAAAAATAAATTAAAAAAGATAAAAAATGATGTTTTTTGTGGTTGTTTGCTTGTTTGTCGTGAGATTTTGGCCAAATTTAAAAATAAGCAAACAAGCAAACAAACTGTCATTTTTACACTTTCATTTATTTCCTTAGCAACAAAATGACTTTGAAATGAGGAACACCACAACATCAGCAACTCATCCAAAGCAAACAGACGGTTTCCTGAGTGTTGTTGTCATCAGCAGAGGTACACACACCTGTGGTGTCACTGTCTCTGTGTTGCTTGGCGGGGGGCTCGTCGGTCTCCCACGGGGTGGACTGGTTGATGGGGGTCTGGCCCCATCTCACTCCAGGAGCCAACAGGAGACTCGGAGTCTGCGTCTCACCGGGAGAAAGACCTGCCGCCTGCGAAGAGAGAAAACATATGATGGAGATCAGACTTCATGACACAAAACAGCTTTTATGCTAGTAAAGGATTTAGTGTTGTGTAGTGGCACTTTTCAATTGGTGTGGACACAAAAATGAATGTGAATTAAAAAAGAAAAAAAGTCTTCAGTTTGAAGCCACGTTAAACAACACAACAAAGAGAAATTAACACATAAATAAAAAAAATAATCCAGCAGAGCCAATCACTGTAGCTTTAAAACCCTGGATTAAGTGGCTCCCTATAAAACTCACTTTGTTTTCACAGATTTAGATCTCACTTTATGCCATTTCTAGATTCTGATGATGTTCTATTCACGAAAAAGAAGTAATATTCTACCCTAATATAAATATGAATAACTGTAATTAAAATATGTAAATGACAGTTGTGCGTGTGTTTGTGTCAGGTTTCCGCTGTAGCGTTCGGTTTCCACGTTTCCTCCTGCGTTTTCTGCATGGCTGAAATTATGAGGCTCTAATTACACATTGTGAAGGAGTCTGGCTCTTATAATCAGTATTTCCCAAGTTCTTAGAAGTACTCATGTCAGACTAGGATTGGTAATTAATTATTTAGCACAAGAAAACTAGAAGTGTCGAGGAGACAGTTACTAAACGCCTTCATTAAAATTCCTCCATTTACAGTGTACCATAAAATGAGATTTTCAACCCCCCCTCCCAAAAAAAAACTTTAGAAAGAATAAATGGCTCTATCAAACACTGTAATCCGAGGACTGTTTTTATATTTGGATCAACCTCAGGAGGTTTAATTAAATATAAGAGACATTTTATTTTACATTTATATCATACTGTGTGACTTTGTTTGTGACCCTTGACAATATTTGGGTCTGAATACAGTTTAAACCCCTCATTTATCTGATTTTATTTTATTTATTTATTTTTTTTCAGAATTATCCTTAGACAATATATATATATATATATATATATATAATTAAAAATTATAATTAACAAAATAATTAAAACTAAATATTTTATATAATAATTTTGTGATATTAACAAAGTTATTATATATAATAATTAAATATATATATATATATATATATATATATATATATATATATACACACACACATGCATGTATATTTAAGAAAAAAAAAATTATATATATATAATATTTATATTTACCTATCATATAAATTATATATAAATCTATATACAGTATATACATGAAAATATTTCATAAATATTTACAAGCATGTGTATGTATTTATATATATAAAATAATTATACAGAGTGCATCCACATATATTATGTAAACACACACTTTTATTTTGGATGCGATTAATCGTTTGACAGCCCTAATGTGTATATATAAGTATTTATTTATTATTATATAAATCAAATAAAATACATTGTTGAGTACATAGAAAAAGGTCAGATAAAATGGCAGGGCAGCACATTTACTGCATATACTTTAGTATTATTGCATAATACTTTATTAAACATATTCTATACAGTGAACAATGAAAAAGCACAAATTGCACTGCAATAAAAAAGCATTTAAGGCAGCCAAATGTTCATAGAAAGTGCCAGCTAACTAAGACTGAACGATTGCTGATGACATTCGATGGAGTGGGAAGGCGATTTAAAAAAACAAACAAAAAAACAAGCCGGTAAAATAAACAAGAAAAACGACATTTCGACCCAAGTTAAGATTAATAGCATAGGAAGTTTGGAGACTTTGCTTCACTCGCTTTTCTTTGCTCAACTTTTATTGAGTTGAGAGTCGGTGTCAAACAGGCAGGCGTGTGCGATCCAGGCAGAAGAACGAGGAACGAGTGAACGAGGAGGCTTCCAGAGAGACGAGTTAACCTCCCCCTGCTCCGCACCCCTGAGTTAATGGAAAAGACCTCGTCATCAACCCTCTGCTCCGGCCTGCGAGTTCTCCTCTGTTCCATTATCCTCCCTGACCTGCGCTTTACTTCATCAATTTACCCATCATGCATCTCTGTCACCTCGGCCCAAAGCCAATTTGTTGTGGGGTTACACTACACGTTGACATCATCAACAAACGAAACTTCTCATCATGACTGGTGGGTGCAGATGCAAAGGGCCGACCTCCAGATGGTAAGTGCTGAAGCTTTCTGTCCGTAAACCGACAGAAAGTGTGGATTCGTCTTACGGTACACACATAGTATGATTTTGGGCCGTCCCAGACGATAGATGACCAATGGTGGTGATTTCTGTGGCCATTCCTCCTAAACGCCGGCGAGAGAGGCTCAAAGAGGGCCGTTGTCACGCGACCAGACAGCTTTCGATAATATTCACAAATTTAGCATGATCTCAATGTGTTTGCTGCTGCGACCTATGCTATTGGACGCAATAAAAACGCGACATGAACTGGCGTATTGATCAACGCCGCATGGTGCTAAAAGTTAAAGGGATAGTTCACGTTGAAATTAATTTTTGGTATGTTTTAGCTTACCTCAGGGCATCCAAGACGTAGGTGTCTTTGTTTAAACAGTATTTTCAATTTTGATATTTTTAGGTCAAACCGTTCTTGTCTGTCAGTCATATAATGGAGGTCTATGGTCACCACCTCAAAGAGCATGCACAGAGAAGTCCAAATTAAACATGATTTAATGACTCATTAATGTAAGTACACATTGATGGCCTAAGACACAAAATGAACGGTTTGTGTGGGAAAACAAACAGTATTTATATCGTTTTTACCTCTTGTAACCACAGTCACGTCCAAGTGATCTGAGCGCGCGAACACTCTGGTCTGCACATGCGCCGGAGGTGATCTCTCGCACGTGTACGTCACTTACGATTTATGAAGCGTTACCTTTCACTGTGAAGATCTAAACATATTTAGATACACAGGAAATCGTAATGGAAGACGATTTTGATATATCAACAGACAATGTTGAATTTCTTTCGCGATCAGCGCTTGTGCAGACCGAAACGCCCACGGCCTCAGATCACTTGGACGTGGCTGTGGTTACAAGAGGTAAAACGATATAAATACTGTTCGTTTTGTCACACAAACCGCTCGTTTCGTGTCTTAGGCCATCAATGTGTACTTACATTTATGAGTCATTAAATCATGTTTAATTTGGACTTCTCTGTGCATGCTCTTTGAGGTGGTGACCATAGACCTCCATTATATGACTGACAGACAACAACGGTTTGACCGAAAAATATCAAAATTGAAAATACTGTGGAAACAAAGACACCTGCATCTTGGATGCCCTGAGGTAAGCTAAAACATAGCAAAAAATTATTTCAAAGTGAACTATCCTTTTAAAACTTCATTTGCAAAAATAGCATGTTAGCCTCATTTCCCGAGTCCATATTCTCCTCTTTCACTTCGTCCTCTTTTTTTCTGGCGCACATAAAAGCCAAATTACGATTCATCTTGCTCTATTTGCTTAACACTAGCGCATGCTGATGACGTTTTATTCTTCTATACCAACTTTCGTCGAACACTCTAAAAAACGCTGGGTTGTTTGAACCCAAATTTGGGTCAAATATGGACAAACCCAAATGTTGGGTTAAAAATGCAATTTAAAATTTTTTTAACCCAACATTTGACATTTTTAACCCAACATTTGGGTTTGTCCATATTTTAACCAAATTTGGGTTCAAACAACCCAGCATTGTTTAGAGTGTAGCCTACGATTCAAGATCCATAATGAGGATATTATGGTTGTGAGAGAAAATATAACAATGATTGATTACTAAGTAACCAGAAATACAGCACCTAAATGACCAATTTCCACTGCTGAAGTTAATTAAAAATAATAATTTAAATGTAATTAATTACTATATTATTTAAAATTCAAATAATTTAATTAAATAAAAAGTCTGTAAGTTGTTCAACACATGCAAAAAGGCATTTGTGCCAAATTTAACTTCTTACATTCTTAACTTACAAATTGGTGTTGTCAACTTGTAAAGATCTAAGCAATAACACAAACAAAGTCTACTTTCCTCAAAAACTCTGCAAAAAAATCCCAATGGAGAGATTCTCTGTCCCTCCAGACTGTTGTAACCCACCTATTTCCACTTTGTCCTAGTTCACAAAATCTGACAAACAAGAAGATATTAAAAAAAGGGAAAATGAAACATAAAAAAGGCCTGAGACTAAACAATGCTGTTATTGTCTTGCATGTCTTCATGGGTCAGACTGAGGATTGATTTATGAGTTATGTTGACCAATAGTTACAATGTTTCATGACCACAACACGCCGGTGGAAACATAAAGCTTAATAATTCTTTGCCGTCTCTCTCTTTTCCCTTTTTTTGCCTTTTTCATCTCCTGAGTGTTTTGTAATCCTCGTAAAAATGCATCATTTATGACGTGGTATTTTCTTCTGTAATAATCCTATGCATTTCCTACGACCTGCTGTCACGAAACGTTAAATCTTCCTCTCCGGCTCGGCTTTTTAGAAGCGCGATTGTATCAAAACACAATATTGCACATCAAATTTTCCCGCAGTCCCGGTAAGCAACGCATAAAATGCACATTTCAGACTTTATACGGGCATCTGCTGACATCAGTGGGGGTGGGTGATGACAGGCACTGTAAAACGTGGTAGGACTCGAGCGTAGCCGAGCATTCTCTATTCTCTTCTCGGCGTTTTAATTCATCTCTGGTTATACCAGGCTCCGCGTCCCTGGCGGGCCATTATCGCTGTGTGGCAGATGGCTTCCCTGACTCAACAGAAAACAGCCTGGGATAGTGTGTGTGTGTGTGCGCGTGTGTGTGTCCTGTGCAAAACCAGCCAAAAATAAATGAATAAATAAATAAATGCACTCATGCTCTTCAGCACAAAGAAGTTTAACGTTTGTAGTCTGTTGTGGCCTGAGATTTTTCTGTTGCAAGAATCTAGTTACAGGGAAGATCGTCTTTTCTACTCCATGGGGACTGAAAGACACAGTAAGCAAACAACATGCATATGATGCAATGCAAACAATGAACTCACAAAATTGTTCTATTCATGCCATATCAGTGCGAAACCCACTGACAACTGATAGAGGATCAGAGTACTCAGATAATACAAATAAATACAGTTTTTATACATGTCTAAGTACATTTATAAATACAGACCTAATTTAGCAAATAAAATAATATAAAATAAATCTTAAAAAAAGAGTTATTAAAACTCTTACAGGCAGGACATTGCAATATTTATTTCAAAATCCCATTTATATTCACTTGGGCTGTCAAACGATTAATCGCGATTATCACATCCAAAATAAAAGTTTATGTTTATATAATATATGTGGGTGCACTGTGTATAATTTTTTTTGTATATATATATATATATATATATATATATTAGGGCTGTCAAAACGATTAATCGCGATTAATCGCATCCAAAATAAAAGTTTGTGTTTACATAATATATGTGGGGGCACTGTGTATAATTACTTTGTATATATATAAAAACACACATGCATGTATATTTAAGATAAAAAATATTATTTATATGTAAAATATTTATATTTATATATAATATAAATTATATATAAATCTATATACAGAATATACATGAAAATATTTCTTAAAAATATACAAGCATGTGTGTGTTTTTATATATCTAAAATAATTATACACAGTGCCCCCACATATATTATGTAAACACAAATTTTATTTTGGATGCGATTAATCGCGATTAATCGTTTTGACAGCCCTAATATATATATATATATATACAAACACATGCATGTATATTTAAGAAAAAAAAATATTATTTATATATAAAATATTTATTTATAATATAAATTATATATAAATCTATATACAGTATATACATGAAAATATTTCTTAAATATATATATATATATATATATATATATATATATATATATATATAATTATACACAGTGAACCCACATATATTATGTAAACACAAACTTTTTTTTGGATGCGATTAAAAGCAATTAATCAATTGACAGCCCTAATATTTACAGGTTATATAAACAGGTTATTCCTTAAAATTGTTTAGACTATATAAATAAATGTACTTATGCTCTTTGTGGGTTGTAGAAATATTAAAGTAATATTATCATTTGGAGTTACTTTCAAATTAGGCTTTTCTCTTTTCTTCGACTTGCCTCGTCACTATTTGTTATAGCCAACAAAATAATTTCCTAATAAAATGCATTAAAAATGTAAAAAAAAAAAAACAGATGCAAAACCTTATAAGAGGTACCTTACAGTAAAGACATAGCAATCTTTTTAAAATCCCATTTATATGTTTTTCATTGTAAAAATAAACTAAAAAAAATGTGTAATGTTGAATTCATTACAGGTGAAATACATATTTACATTTATAAATCACCAATTCATTCCTATGGAAATTTATATAAAGCTTGTCTGAGTTGGCAACCGAAACCAAGTGGGCGGAGTTTACCGAAGGGTCAATACATTCTCAGCGAAATGCCATGCAAGCAAAGATGAAAACCAACTCTGCACAAATCATTTCTCATCAGGCTAATGGTGTCGCATCACTCAAGGGTTTCCTCCAATAAATGTATTCACTGCACCACATTATAAAAACTTCAACTTCAACTTCTACAATGTAATCTCTTAAATGTCATTTTTAATGCATGAGTAGGTAGCCCGACTGCACGGCACTTATAACGGGTCAATCACTCCTCGGCCATTTGAAAAATGTAATCACTATGATTTTCCCGTACAGGTACACAAATGAAGTACGGGGGATGTGTCTTGCCCTGGCAGGAGCCAGATTGGTCAGAAACAATTCCAAAAGGACCTTATCTGAGCGCGCCGCAGCCAAGCATAGAGCTGAAGTAAATATCACCATGGTTACCCGCTTCCCGAACGGCACGGCTCTAAACTACCTCTCTTTATAGCAGGCTAGCATGCGTTCAGTAATCCTGTACCATCCTGCAATGCCTCGACATACGCTTAGCTCAAACACGGACACGTTCACGGCAGATCTGCTAAGCAAAACCAAACAAATACTAGCAACAGCAATGCACTGGTGTAGTTTATTGACAAATTTCGCCATCGCAATCCGACGCTAGGTTTTCACATCATGACAAAGAGCTTCTATTTGTCTTTGAAGGAATAATGAACGTGATTCAAGACCCTCTTCACAGCCCCCCTGGTTTTGCACGTCCTGCAAAGCTCTCATGTTACAGCGAGGCTCTCCACGCATGCCAGCCGACGTGAAGAATACGGCCGTTGAGTGTGGCGAACACAGGCTCTTTTCTCAAACAAACAGAGGGGGCCGGAGGCGAGAGGGGCCGTGGAGATCCAGCGCCAATAGATCTCCTTCCACTCCACCATCCTGTCCGACGCTCCAAAGAACACCACACATCAACGGCAGACAATGGCTCTCTGTCCGGCGGGGGCACCGGGGGCTTCTTTACGCCACTATTGTTCTACTGCCCCGGGTAACCTGAGGACTCTTGATCAAACCAAAGCCAAGATGAATAGCAATGTCGAGCACTTGAAGAACCAATTCAGTTTGTTTCTTTGGCTAGGAGAGCTTTAAAGGGCTGTGCACACAATGACCTGTGGAGCATTAAACACAAACCTTAGGATTTACCACAGCCAGGCATTTATCAGCCGTCACATTCACTTTGCAACCTTATTCTCAACAAGAACCCACCACTTATAGGGCCCTATCATACACCCGGTGCAATGCAGCACCAGCCGCGATGCAAATGTGTTTTGCTAGTTTCAGCCTGACGCAGTTATCATTTTTTACGTCCTACAGGGTTCCAGACTGCGACCATTTTTTGAGAATGTGCGAGTTACAATTTTACGTGGTCGCATGCAAGTGTGTTTTGCTAGTTTCAGCCTGACGCAATTATCATTTTTTACATCCTACAGGGTTCCAGACTGCGACCATTTTTTGAGAATGTGCGAGTTAGAATTTTACGTGGTCGCATGCAAGTGTGTTTTGCTAGTTTCAGCCTGACGCAGTTATCATTTTTTACGTCCTACAGGGTTCCAGGCTGCGACCATTTTTTGAGAATGTGCGAGTTACAATTTTACGTGGTCGCATGCAAGTGTGTTTTGCTAGTTTCAGCCTGACGAAGTTATCATTTTTTACGTCCTACAGGGTTCCAGACTGCGACCATTTTTTGAGAATGTGCGAGTTACAATTTTATGTGGTCGCATTTGTTAACTTATGTTCAAAATGAACGAGTCGGCTACATCATGAATCCATTTTCCAAAGCGTGTTTATGACTTATCCTGAATCACGACGGTACGCCTATAATAAGTGTTTATATTCAGACTATTTTATCCCAGAGTCGCCATAGACATTAATGGAGAAAAATGTGCAGACATGTGCAGTTTATTTATTGACGAACATAGACGTCACCCGCATTGCTCACTGTTGGTGGAACACGCCAATTATGAATTCACGAAATAAGGCATATAAAAATGAAAAAGTCTCACGAAACAACGTGCCCCTTCCTACGTCTGTTCAGCGGTTAGATGAGATTAATTATTTATAATAATTAGAGATATAAATTATTATAAAATGCAGAAGGTAAGGAGTGCGAGAATTCTGACTTTTATTACAACTATAAACTCTGATAACGAAAAATCTGTATTAGCTCATTATAATACTCTAATCTTTTAAAATGTTATGCATAGATAGATAGATAGATAGATAGATAGATAGATTATGATTCAAATGTAAATAGATAGATTGTATATAATTCAAATGTAAAATGCTTAAAATTACAGATCAAAATTACTGTCTAAAATGCATGAAAATCCTGAGATTTGGCAATGGTAATTAATATACTACAGGTATTTATGCTGCAACCCAGAAAGCCTTTGCTAGTTTTGGTCCATTAAAACCACTATTCATCATCATGCATTGATTAATCCCATGGAATCTAGCCAAAAAAAAAAGGTGCGACCAAATCAAATGCTGGTGCGACCAACTGAGAAAGTTGGTAGCACCAGTTCAACCACTGGAAAAGTTAGTCTGGAGCCCTGAATAGCAAATGCATTTGGGCCCATCTGTGCACCCATGGGCTGCTGGAGTGAAAACGAGGTGTGTTCGGGTGCATTGTTGGCGCGTTACTAATTTGAGCCAACTGAAATAGACTGTGCCATTGACCAACAGAACCCTGGTCTAATGTCTACTCTGTCCCGTAGATGGTCTGCTCCTGCGCTTTAACCTCACTGGCTAAAGAAGCATTCAAATGAGACTCTGGTTGGTTTATTGCACGTTACGCCTAAAACATACCCATTACTCAATAAGAGAATAGGGACAACCCTTTTAGCCCATGCGTAGGCCATTTGTCCCGTCATTAAACTAGCAAAAGAGGATTCAAATACGCCCTAAGTGCATTTGCGCCGTGCACTTTAGACCTTAGATCATTAAAATAGGGCCCACACAGTCAGACCTTTATATGAGGCGACCGACCACAGTGCAATTTTTTCATATATAGGGCCAGATTTACTAAACAGGGCAAATAAGTGTAAGGGCAATCCCATAACAGTGCCGACAGCATGAAATAGACTCGCTGTTATATCATGAGCAGCTCTAATATAGAGAGATCAGTCACATGGCATTTTACGGGTTCAAGTTAAGCTGGCAGCATTCAGATCGTGTACTTCCTAGGGCTACCGGGTACCTGCCACCCAGATGAATGGGAATGCTAACGGATCGCTCTTTCCAGGTATATTACAACTCCTTGACTAGAACAGCCGTAT
This sequence comes from Cyprinella venusta, assembly GCA_038021265.1. NCBI lineage: Eukaryota > Metazoa > Chordata > Actinopteri > Cypriniformes > Leuciscidae > Cyprinella > Cyprinella venusta. The sequence continues at coordinate 29,454,101 of CM075876.1, forward strand.
GCATGCCACGTGCTAATATATCTGTTGATCTCCTCCTGTTTATTTCTCTAGTCTGTCTCTCACCTTCCTAAGACTCCTCGCTCACAGCGGATCATGAAAGGAGTGATTATTCTCGGGAAACAGAGAGAGCTGGAGGGAGGTGGGCGAGTGACTCAGTCGGGACCGGCAGGATAGGGCATGCAGCAGACATCTGCTCCTGGTGGGTTAAACGTGCTGCTCAAGAACATGTTATCTGACTGACATGTAGGAATGCAGCAAGAATGAGGCAGAAGCCGTGGAGAGAAAGAGTGTGTGTGTGTGTGTGTGTACCAGAGCCTAGAAGAGAGAGCGACAAAGAGAAAAAAAAGGCTTGAGTGAATTAAAGTGCGATTTAGACAGAAAGAGGGTGCCGGGTCAGCAACAGGGCAATAATAAAATGTTAATCACTCTCGTGCTTACGAGTATAAGGAAGTTGACATTGAGACATTAAAAAGCTGCTCTACACTCCATTAACCAGAGCTGCAGCATCTGCTCCCATCAGACCCAAACACAAAAGCCTTCCTGCATATTTACAAAATGTAAAAAAATAAAGATTTAATTAATTTACTGTAAAAAATGGGAGTGCGCAAACTCGCTACCACAATGCCTGGATTTGTTCTGAGTGGTTACCAAGGTGTTGCTATGCGGACGCTAAGGTGTTTGATTTCCTAAATGGTTGCTAGGGTGTTTCTATGGAGTTGCTAAGGTGTATGGCAGAACCCGATTCCACCAAATGAAACTTTCCGGATCAACATTTTTGTCTTTGACCCCATCCTAGGACAACATTGTAATCAACCAATCAGATTTGAGGGGATAGGTTTATGTCTACTTGAGGCTTACAACCAGGGTTAGGTGCTTTTAAATCAGTGTTATTCACCAATCATTTTCCTCTGATTTTAGGGATAGATTATGGGTAGGGTTAGGCTATGTGGTCGCTATGATGGTTGCCAGGGTGTTGCTATAAAGGTGATGAGGTGTTTAAGTGGTTTCTCGCATGTTGCTATGTGGCAGCTGTGATGCTATGGATGGTTGCTAGGGTGTTGCTATGCAGTTGATGATGATTTTAAATAGTTTCTTACATGTTGCTATGTGGTCGCTATGACGTTATTGATGGTTGCTAGGGTATTGTTATGAGGATAATGATAAGTTTGAGTGTTTTTTACCAAGTTGCTATGTGGTTGCTGTAGTGCTGCTTCCTGATCCAAGTGAAAAGAGCCAAATCCCAATTCTCAAGCCTAAAGGTGCAGTCACCTGCAGTCAGTATCACTGAAATACCTTTTGCATAAACAGGTTTATTGTCCACTCCATTGTCAATAGGATAGTGATGAATGAAGCACTGCTCACAGAAAAGTCACTTTCAAACCAAGCAGCTATTTGTTGGTCAGCATGGCAAATTCACCTGAAAAATTTCTGATTTATTTCACTAGATTTCAGCCACTACATTTCTCTGAGAAATGGTAAATGTGACCGCACAACTCAGTAGATTACATATGAAGAAAGACAATATTTACTCCAACACACAGATGCAACAAGAATTGTACATTTTCTGAAGAATATGAAAGTGATGCTTGCCTGTGCAAAACTCACCAGCATGATGCTAGGGTTTTCCGGGAGAGCATGGATATTACTTTTTACTATCAGCCACCTGGTGAAAAACACAAGTACACTTGCCTATAAATAAACAGAACAAATCAGTTTCATATCATCCCCGTCGTGCAGAAACCTAGCAAATCATTACTATTGGTCAGCCTCTCTGTGGGTTTTGCAAATATTTAAAGCCCCCCCTGTGGTGAAAAGTTCACGTTTTTAATGCTGTTTATATGTCTATGTGGTGTTTTTAATATGCTTTTAGACAAACCATGTGCAAATTCATTCCTCAACACCACTGCACAGTATTTTTTCCTTAACACTGCCAAAGACAGCCTCAAAAACGCAGTTTGAAATCACCCCAGTTCTCTACGTCACAAATATACTGTAACCAATCCCAGGGCAGGCATTAGCATATTATTAAGTATGCTGTGAAACAGGGGAGTTTCAAGATACGCCAGGTTATCCTGCTATATTTTTCTGTTGATATGAAAAATCATGTGAGTCTGACCGCATTTATATTTTCGGGCGAACGTGAGCTGAACGTACTGTTTGATGAACGTTACTGTGAACGCGTTCATTCTGGTGTCTGTGAATGCACACTCTCTCAGTTTAACTTCGTTTAACATGGCATCGTGACTTTTGCGTAAACATACACGGCACTTTCAAGTCAAGTGGCGTTATCTATACGCATTTTGAGCTATCCGCGTGATTGTCTACGCCGCTAAATGTCCGAGTGATTCCGCGTGTACGTACACGGCGTTAAATGTCCGAGCGAAACGAAGCAAAATGTAGATCTACATCTGGGGAGCGATATTTTTTTCTGAGAAAAGTAGGGGAAGACTCTAGCCTGGATGCCAGCCCGAACTCCGCCCACAACATTTTTTGGACGGGAAGTTCGGTCTGGACTCAATCCATTGAGGAGAAATTATGAACGGTTCAGAGATCAACGGGCCAATCAAATTGCCAGGGCGGGCTTTATACGATGATTGACAGGTGGTCTTCAGTAACGTAATCCTCACGTCGTCAAAGAGTGCTGTCGCGTCTTTTGTAAAATAAATCGACAGCGCATTCATTTTAATAAACAAACAGAGAACTGCAATCAAGGCATTTGTCGATCGGAAATATATTTTTAGCGTCCTTCCTACATGATTCGGGAAAAGTGTAACTTATCAGCTGGCTCTGACGGTCGCTAAGAAGATGGGACGTAATGAAAAGCCTGTGGTCGTTGTGGTTTCTCCTTTGGTGGCACTCATGGAGAAGTAAGTAAAAGAAGTAACACGCGTTATTTAACTTCTAAAATAAATAAAGTAGGCTACGTTCTGTATTTGAAAACTGCGCTATGCAAAGGAGTTGACTTATGCGTTGCTCTGATTGGTTGGTAGGTCTACCGACTATCCAATTGAGTGCAGAGGGTTTTTTTTGTCCTGGTTCGGTTACGACACGCCTCATAATTAAAGTTCAATTGAGTGATTTCAGACTCATATTCTCATTAGAATATGAGTATGACGAAGTCAGGCTAGGAAGACTCATAAATGCTATTAACTCCAGTGACGGGTAGGTTTAGGGGTTGGGGTAGGTCATATGTTTATATATACAGTAATGTAACGTTAAGTCAACGACGTTCATAAACACGCTGAAAAGCAATTATGCGTGTTGATAGCACACCAAAAATGGAAATACGAATTGGCGTGTCACACATACGCAATTTCATGAGATCAGTCTGCTAAAAGTATGTACTCTTTTTGTAAAGAAAAAGTACATACTTTTGAGTGTGTATCAAAAGAGTAAGCAAGCTTTGGGACATACTACTTCGTCATCTTTAACGGACAGATCTGTCGCAAGTTCAAAAACCCTCTAGCTCTCTACAATTTTACATTTAAGCTATTGTGAAAAATGTGACTTACGCCAGTTTAATCATATATATGTTAATTCAGCTCATTTCCCAGATCCATTCTTCCCTTATGCCCATAGTGACTTATAAACAACCAGGTCACACTGAAACAACCCGCAGCTCACGTGCCTCGTCTGAATTATAACCTCTGCGATCTAGTTTCAGCACAAGAAGCTCTTTACAGTCCAATGTATTTCAGAGAACATGAATGTACATGCAAATTCAATCAAAATCAAAAATTTCAACACCTCCAATATTCTCCACTAATTCCAAACAGCAGGGATCATGCAGAAACTTGGAATATGCTGCTGGCAAACATGAACCAGAGGCGAAATGGGTTTTTCGATATTATTTCATCTTCCTTTTCCAACATGTTGCAGCCAACGAGAATATGGCGGCACAGTCGGGGGGCAGCAGAGAGAGAAAAAGAGAAGGCTCTATCCATCATTAGGTGTCACATCATCTCCTTTGACATGCTATTTTCACTTGGCCCGAGACTCCCTGCTCTGATTCACAAAACATAACTACCACTTTGACCCAAAGAGCTTTAAAAGAAAGGAGAAAAAAGTCTAAATTCCCTTTTTCATTCTCTTCCCTTTCCTTAACCCTACACAACTGCATGCCCGGTAAACAATGGTCATGCCAAAATGTGTGTGCAATCTAAGAGCCTTTAAAGTGCCGAATCACTTGAACCAGGACCATTAATGTAGAGCGGAGTGCAAAACATCTAGGCAGGTCATAAGAGGACGGAAAAGGGCAAAATGGAAAATGTGTCTGACATTCGAATTCAGATCTGACGGACTCGGAACTGTTCTGACATATTTAGCTGAGCTGCGATCCATTTCATATGTCGGATATCAAAAGGGAAATGTAAGTGCTCGGTAAGAATGGTTTTAGACTTAAATGTGGGTTGCCAAGGTTCACTCGTCATCCGACTTAAAAGAAATCCCAGCATTCTTTGAGAACGGATGAACTACTGCTGTGAGTCGCTGTAGATGTTCCTGTATCAAGACAGAACACATTAGTATTCACTATCATTTATCCAAGAGTCGGTTTCTGGAGGTAAAAATCACATTCATACAGAATATGATCCTAATTTTGATCCTAAACCTTTTAAGAATTAACTGGTAAATTGAGAATGCCTCCCTACTAGGGTTGGGTATCGAGAATCGAGTATCGATTGGAACCGGGACTAACTTTTCGTTTTTCCCGGAATCGTTCAAAAGTTAAAATTTCGAAACCGCTGAAAAACACTAATGAAGAAGTGTCTACCGGAAGTGTTGGCATAACCGCGCGAGTCGAACATGAGTAGCTTACGTCGGCGGTCCAAAGTGTGGCTTCACTTTTCTAAAAAGAACAAAATCTCGGCAAAATGCAGAGTATTTCCCTTTAGAAAGGAGTATTTCCTTCAGAAAGACCGTTGGTTAGCAAGGTTAGCTAAACTTTTTTGACCCCGCCTCTTAAAAGAATCGGAATCGAGAATCGTTGGGAACCGGAATCGAAATCAGAATCGGAATCGTTCAAATGCAAACGATACACAACCCTACTCCCTACATACATCCTTTATTTGATATCTGTATACATTTATACTCTATCATTCATGTTTGAGGTCTATACCACTTTACTTGAAGGGGTGTGCATAGGACTATCATGACACCTTCATAATCATGACATGACATATGTTAAGAATATGAGGGAAGTTTTATGCATGTTTATGACTGTCATTAAGTGTCATTCGCTCAGTTATGACATTTTAATGCAAATATGACATTGTCTGAGATGCCTTTATGACACCTTGACATAAACCAATACATCATCATAACCTGTCAGGGTCTTTGTCATGACAACTTGATATTACTAAGACAACACAACCTGACATAGCAGATTAATTATCAAACTTAAGAAAGCACCTAGCTTTATTGGTTAACATTACATTAAACTGTCATGTGGTTGGTTTTGACATTGGCTGTCATGAAGCCATTATAACTCTTTAATGACAAATTCAATTAGTTCCACTGTAGTCGAGGTCACGAAAAATATTCATGACACAGTTTTAATGGCCTCATGACAGCCAATGTCAAAGCCAACCACATGACAAAGACGCTGACAGGTTATGATGTATTGGTTTATGTCAAGATGTCATATCAAAGACATCTCAAACAATGTCATATTTGCATTCAAAATGTCATTATTGAGCGAAAGACTCTTAATGGCAGTTGTCATAAACCTTACTTCATATTCAAGACATGTCATGGAAATAATGACTCACCGCACTCCTGTAAAAATAAAACGCTGTAGAAATATACAGTATCATGACATGCATACAAAAATATATTTATTGTGGCTATATTTTAAAAATTAATAACCTGGTTTTAATTAAAAATACCCCATGGGCGGGCCCCCTATCGGCCCGGGCCAATTTGCACGTGCATGCCCAGACGCTACGCCACTGGCGTCCATGTTCTTCGAATGGGTGGAGTCAGGGCCAGCGTTGGAGGAAAGACGGTAGGACCTTTTGAGTTGTGTATTTTCAAAATCTGCTGGTCGTTTTGCAAATCCCATACCCTACCTTTAATTAATTGATTATCCATTTATTATTTGTTTCCGGTCTTGACCCAGAATTTTCATTTCAGTGCATCCCCAATTATTCTAACCGTCTCTGGCATTATCATGCTGCTAAGCTCAATACTCTAACAAGCATAATTCATTGCACTTATGCATACTGCATGTCCTGAATATATAGCAGACGCTTTTATCCACAATAATAAAATATATTTCTAAATCACATTTACCTCCTTTGCGGAGGTCTCATCTGTGAATGCTGCCTTGTATTTTGGTCAGAACCAAGTATTTTACAACCCAGCTTAATTTAGCTATCTACTCTTTAAAAATGTCTTTGACACATAAAAATATCTGAGGGAAAGTAAGACTTGAGAGCTCGAGTCACACATGATCATAATGGACTCCTGACTCATAGGGCTGATACAAATTTAATAAAGACTCATTCTGAGTCATTTAATCTCAACGATCGCTCTGTAGTTTTGTGACAGACATTAAGCATAAAAAATCTTGTTCACGTAATTATGGTTGCCCCTCGCGTAAAGTTGAGTCGCTCGATTCGGAGCGAGTGAAATGGCTTGTGTTGGGTCCTGTAAACGCCATTGACGGCCACCCGTTTGGTCACAAAATATCTGGTGCTTGTCAATAAAAAGACCACGGGGAGGAAGTCATAGACTGGCGGAAGATGAACTTTATACACTGTGACATTACAACAGCACTGAGGTGGAAAGACTGCGGAAAGATGGGGTTTTCTCTCTCTGACATTGCTGTACACAGGCATATATAAGATATAAGCTGCAGATTGTATTGGACAAAATGGGATTTTGAGTCAAAATGATGAGTAACAACAATTGTTTCTTTGTCTCTAGCAATGTTTTTTTAATACTTACATGGGAAGTTTAAAATTGGGATACCATCTGCAAATTCTATCATTCAAATGTATGCTATAATTCCAGTATCACTATTAATAATTTCTTTCATGAAAACCTACCCCACATATTGTGACCACACGTCCCAGTTGTGTTCAAAGTAGAGTTATATATATATATATATATATATATATATATGGGCTGTGAAACGATTAATCGCATCCAAAATAAAAGTTTGTGTGTATGTGTGTGTAGTGTATATAATTATTTTGTATATATATATATATATATATATATATATAAATACACACACATGCATGTATATATTTAAGAAAATGTCTTATTAATATATCAAATATTTATATTTATGTATAATATTAAATTTGTATAAATATTTATAAAGTATATGCATGCAAATATTTCTTTAATATATACAAGCATGTGTGTGTATTTATATATACAAAATAATTATTCACACTACACACACATATACCATGTAAACACAAACTATATGTATATATATGTATATATATATGCAAATATTTAAAAAAATTGTTATTAATAATTAAGAAAATAATAAAATAAATAAGAAAATAATTTTCTAACCACACACACATATATTATGTAAACACAAACTTTTATTCTGGATGCGATTAATCGCGATTAATCGTTTCATAGCCCTAATATATATATATGATTAATTGCGATTAATCGCATCCAGAATAAAAGTTTGTGTTTACATAATATATGTGTGTGTGGTTAGAAAATTATTTTCTATATATAAATACACACACATGCATGTACATATTTAAGAAATATTTGCATGTTATATATATATATATACACATAATTAAAATTATATCTAAATATAAATATTTCATATATTAATAACAATTTTTTATTAAATATATACACGCATGTGTGTGTATTTATATATAGAAAATAGGAATTTATTACTATTACCTCTGTAATATTTTCAATAGTAACATACAATATTAAAAAAAATGTGACAACCAGCCCTGATGACCTCTGTGTGTTACAACTTTCTATGTTTTTCAAAAAGGAAAGTACATGTATACAGGTCGGGAACAAAATAAATAAAAAAAACACACACACACACATTCAAAGGCCAAAAACAAAACATCAAGGAAAAGAGCAGTGCAGTGCACTTGTGTCTATTTCTGGGTTGGTGGTAGTTGGTCAACACCGCCTAAGGCTGTGAATGCATTTAAAGAAAGAAAAGCTGACCGTGGCAAACAGGTGCATCTAAATGATGTTGACCGGCACAACAAAAAACACCGGCGCCATAAATAACAGAACACACCTCCTCAGAGTCACCACGTCATTTTCCCCAGGAACCTCTTTGCTTTCTTCCATCCAATTACCAGTGGGCAGAAATAGCCCGATTCTGTCCTGGCCGTGGCTTTGTCAATGCAAGCACATAGGCAAGGAATCGGGTCATTAAATGGAGGAGAAACCACAGCAGACTGCCAAACATCAGCTGGCTCCTCCGTCCCAAACCACATGACTGTCAATCACGCAGAAAACACACAGAACTCCATAAAGAAACAGCAGCGTGAGGTTTGGGCTTATTCACGCTCACAACAAGCATCTGCTGCGTTTTCACCCTCAACACACGCAGTGTAAATGCAGTTCTGTCTAACTTTTGTTTTTCTGAGTGGAGCGCTGAGAGTTTCATACTGACCCTTACAAAGAGCTCTGTGATGTAGGAGATGCTAATATCAAAAGCGAGTCAGTAACCCCATAGAAGCCACATGACCAAATTATTCTGAACACCTCAGGAAATACACCTTGGCAAACAATCACAACACACTAGCATAATGAAACATTTTGTATGGCACAACTCACTTTTTCTGTATTTGTCAGTTTTTAGATGATCTTTTTGGGGACCCAATGCAAAATCTGAAAACTAATAATAAAAACAGCTCCATAAAGGGTCTAGAAAATGCTTTATGGCACCTAACAATGGTTCACCTAGTCCAGCTGTGCTCGTCCAACCTTGTTCACAATGCTACACAAACTATTTTTTTCTCTCAAAATTGAAATTCGCGGCAGATTTAGGTTTACATCTCCATCAGGAATGTCATCTTCTGATGCTTTTGTTCCGAATGCTCTCACATTTTGAAAGCGCTGTGTGGGAATGATCTCATAATGTGGGTGAGCCCTGTATTTACCTGCGTTAGTGTTTGTGCAGTTCACATCATCCCAGCCTTCTGATGCTGAGGCATCATGTGACTCACCTACAGATGAACTGAGACTAAGACTCACAGATATACTACACACACATGCATACATTATGTTTGAGTGTGTGTGTCTGTGTGTGTTTGTGAGTGTATGTGTGTCTTATTTTTGAATGTGGAAAAATCAAGGTTAAATTGCATTGCATAAACAGAATAAAAGATATAAATATATAATAATATAATGTATACACACACACACACACATATATATATATATATATATGCATACATACACAAACACACACGCACACAATAAAATTATTTATATAATAAAAATATATTATTATGTAAAACTAAACACTAAAATGTAATTAGAATATAAATAAAAAGTTAATTATTATTAATTTATTAATATTAATTTATTAATTCTATATTACATATAATGTGTAATAATGATTTGAAATTTTATTATTTTGTTTTCATATGTTAAATTTCTATTAATATATATTGATTTAATAATATGTCAATTTTTATATATTATATTTATACTATTTTTGTACTTTATTATTTATATACAAATTATTTATTTTATTGTTGCATATTATTTATATATTATACATATATTATATTATACATATAAATAACGTTATATATATATATATATATATATATATATATATATTATACATTGCAATTTAGCTGTGATTTTTTGTAGGTAATATAAGCATTACAAAATGCACAAATGAATTGCATCATATAAACAGAAATGATAATATATTATAAAATATAAATAAATTATAAATATAATAAGAATGAATATAATAAATTACAAATATAATAATTAGAAAGAAAATATATATAATATAATGTTTTATATATATATAACATATTATATATATATATATATATATATATATATATATATAAATAAAATAGTTTCTTCTCATTTAAAATCCTTGCATATACTTTTACAAATATCTATCTAGGTTTCGACAGCCAGACCACCAAACCCAATGCTTCATCCAGGGAATCCTTGTCCCAGTTATCTTTCCAAGAATAAAAATTATTCACATCAACTCAAGCATACAGGAAGATTATAGAAACATCCAATTACAACAATAACAATGAAATTCACTATAACATTGACTTTTTCCCCCCGGGTTGTTTTCTAATTTTCTAGACAACTAAATGGCAGAATTTCCAGCAATGCATTAAATAAAGCTAAACCACAGAAGATGAACACACCGCACAAAGATCAAACTCTTCTCCCACACTCTTGCCAGGTGTTCAATTCCCATTAGCTGTTTTAAGCTTTAGTTTTCCTCACACACACACACACACACTAATGAGACAGTTTCAGTCCTATGAGATGTTGTGCAGAAGTAATAAAATGATGACAGAAAATCAACAAGCATCCACTTATCTATCAGGAAAATGAAGAAGCGTGTTTCTGCTTCAAAAAAATCAAAAATACATTTATAATTGATATTTGCTTAAGTAATGATCATAAATTAGAATGAATTTAAATGGCTAATTAATTGTAAGTCGCATCCAAAATCTAAATGATGATTATTTTGACACAAAACAAACCCCAGACCGTAGCTATAAACTTCTTAAATCAGCCGGGTTCAGTTGTTTTTATAAAATGCTGTTTAGACGCAGTCTGACTTCACTTTAATAACAAAACAATTTCTTACACAATGCATCACTTTGGCATATTGACGTATGGGACTGGTGTCCGTTTAATGCGCATTGGCGTCTACGCTGAAGCTAATGGTTTGTATCATTCACGTCGACCTCTTCACCGACAGTAATTAAGTCTAGATACACTTTATCTGATTTAAGTGAGCGAGTAATTAAAGGCTTTTGTAATACCTGAAAACAGTTCACTGAGTACAGATAAGGGAAACGATGCGGAAATGAGCCGTATATGAGCAGAGACGCTGCAATGACGTCGTGCTACCGCTCAAATATCCATAAAATACACTCTCATGCCGTTATAAAACCTGTAAACTCATATTTTTCATGGAAAACAAGCAAGCGAGCAGCAACAAAAATAATGTCTAAACGTGAATAAACATCATATTAATAAAACAAAAAAAAATTAAAAAATAAAGCATTGTTCAAAGTCCTGTGATATCAACAATAACAAAAACATAATAAAATACATAATGTCATACATTTATATACTCTCCAAGGCTGATTTGATTAATAAAAAATACAGTAAAAACAGTATTATTGTGAAGTACTATTAAAATATATTATTACACAAAAAGTTAAATAAATTTAAAAAAGTAATGTATTCCTCAGGTCAAATTTTCAGCATCATTACTCCAGTCTTCAGGCTCACATGATCTTCAGAAATCATTCTAATTTGAGGATTTGCTGCTCAACTCCTCATCTTATTAATATTATTACTATGATCAATTTTGAAAATAGTTGGTGGAAAGTGGAAACAATGATACCATTCAAACATTTGTGGAAAAAAAAATGAATTTGATCAAACCTGACAGTGAAGATATTTGAAATGCTTAAATAAATGTAATAAATAGAGTTAATAAATTCAAATAAATAGTTTCTATTAATCAAGGAATCTTGAAAAAAAGTATCAATTAAAATAACCGCTTTCAACATTGACAATAATAATAAAAATTGCTTGAGCAGTAAATCATCATATTAGAATGATTTCTGGAGGATCATGAGACACTGAGTAATAATGCCGAAAATTCTGCTTTTTTATCACAGTGATAAATTACATAATAAAATGTATTCAAATAAAAACAGCTATTTTAATTTGTAATAATATTTTACAATATGACAGTATTTTTGATTAAATAAATGCAGCTTGGGGAAGCAGAAGAGACTTGTGTATTGTGTGTTTGCGTTGATATATATATTTAGCCTGGTTGAGCATATAAAAAGAATGATATATATATATATATATATATGATATTATAATATTAGGTTTTTTTTATATTATTATTGTTGATATATCAGAGGTATTTGACATTGATTTTTATTATTTCAATTAATATGACAACTGCAACAGCTACCAAACTGTAAAAAAAAAAAAAAATGTTGGTTTAACTTAAAAATGAAGTAACCTGGTTGCCTTAAAATTTTAAGTTCATTGAATTGGAAAAATTGAGTTAATACAATGAAGGAGATTGATTTAAGCATCAGAAACTCAAAATATGTTATCTGAACAACATAAATGATTTACGTTGATTTGACAAAAGAAAAAAATGTTGTGATTACAAATCATGAAAACATTTTTTTACAGCGCAATAATGATCAATTAAACGATTTATTGAAAAAATGAAACGAGACATAAGCCAGTAACCATACGGCTACTTCGACATCATCCACCAAAGTCTAAATTCATCTCCCATTAGATACAATCCACTAATCAGGACAAATCACCTGCATGGGAAAGTAATAAGAACGAGTAAAAATGGTAATGTGAAGTAAAAAACGAAAGGGTTACAAACAGCCACAGCGTTTCAGCGATGGCCTTTTACTCTCCGGCCCGTAATTGGTGCGTATCTGCATTCAAGTGCGCTCGCTCTGTAATGGAGATGCATGCGGATGTGGAGGACACAACCCTCGGAGAATAGCCTGCGAATCCATCCCTCCACCCGGACATTTGGAAGAGTCATTAAGTGCGTTTAAATGAGGTTGTTAAAACTGATGAAATGAGGCAGTATATTTGAGAGTGGACGCGGAGACCATTTTTCAGCGTTACTCACTCGAGGCCATCATCCATCTTCTGCCACGGACGGCAAAAAGTCCCGCGACCGCAGCGCTTGGGGCCAAATGTCAAAGAAATAAAACGCACGTAGGCAGCCCCATTATGTCCCAATAACAAAATGATGGAAATATTTGTTTCAATTACATCGCGACTGCGGGAAAAACGAGAGCATGATGCACGCTGAAAGGACATGATTTGGTTATAGATGCATTTTGCCAGTCGATGGTGAATTAGCTGGCTTTATCAGTGGAGCATATGATACACACATGAAGACATTGCCATGTTTCTCTGGAGATGCTGTCGTCCTGCATCAGTGAGCGTGCCGGGGCCCGAGGACGTGATGACCCTCGAGGGCCGGTCGATCGATGTGAGCTGGCACACTCAGCAGTGACCCGAGGTGACAGAACGGTGGCCCGACCGTGGGGACAGAACACACACACACACACACACAGGCTGAAGGAGTGAGAAAGGGAACCGGTGAACACTCACATTTTAAAGCGATAGTTCACGTTGAAATTAATTTTTGGTATGTTTTAGCTTACTTCAAGGGCATCCAAGACGTAGGTGTCTTTGTTTTCGCAGTATTTTCTATTTTGATATTTTTAGGTCAAACTGTTCTTGTCTGTCAGTCATATAATGGAGGTCTATGGTCACCACCTCAAAGTCCAAATTAAACATGATTTAATGACTCGTAAATGTAAGTACACATTGATGGCCTAAGATACGAAATGAGTGGTTTGTGTGAGAAAATGAACAGTATTTATATCGTTTTACCTCTTGTAACAACAGCCACAAAGATCACTTGGACGTGGCTGTATAAGATGTAAAATGATATACTGTTCGTTTTCTCACACAAACCGCTCATTTCGTGTCTTAGGCCATCAATGTGTACTTACATTTACGAGTCATTAAATCATGTTTGATTTGGACTTCTCTGTGCATGCTCTTTGAGGTGGTGACCATAGATTTCCATTATATGACTGACAGACAAGAACGGTTTGACCTAAAAATATCAAAATTGACAATACTGCGGAAACAAAGACAGCTACATCTTGGATTCCCTTGAGGTAAGCTAAAACATATCAAAAATTAATTTCAAAGTGAACTATCCCTTTAAAGAAGCCTGATCAGAACATCCTTTACTCCCAAACCATTTATAAAAACTAAGCTTGTTCAGAAATAGGCCTGTAATTAACGATCATTTTGACTATTGATTCATTTGTCGATTATTTCTTTGATCGGTCGGATGTAAAATACAAGAATTATTAATTACATATATTACGTATATTTGAAATTTTCTTCTAAAATGGTAATTTTTATCAAGCTTATATATTCAAGTTCAGTAATTTCACTTAAATGACTTTTAATAGGTCATCTTCATTGCAATTTAAGTGAAATTACTGAACTTAAATATACAAGCTTGATAAAAATGATCATTCTAGAAGAAAATTTCAAATGGCACTTAGAGGCTTTTGCATCTGAACTCTTCATATATATATATATATATATATTATTATTATTATTATTTTATATTATATCATGACTGCCCATGTTCATATCTCAAGACCTATTCAGCAACATACTGTACATAGCATGAACTAGGCTCATGCTGAGGCTGATACAGAAAAAGCAAAAACTAATTGGAAAGATCAAAGAGGTGGTGGGAAAAAATTATAAAAATATAAACCATGGCTGCTTTTAGTGCAAGAAAGCTTAACTAAGATTATAAACGAATGGGGGAAATGCTACAAAAGTGTAAACACACACATACACACATTATGTTTTCATGATTAATGGGGATTTTCCAAAGACATTATGAGTTTTATACTGTACAAACTGTATATTCTATCCCCTTACACTAACCCTACACATCACACACAACTATCAGCATTTTTACATTTTCAAAAAACTTGGTATCACATGATTTATAAGCGGTTTTCCTTATGAGGACCAAAAATGCCCTCACAATGAGGTTTTGTCAATGAGGGGTTTACGGGGCCCCGGTAAACTATATACATTATACTTTATACTTTATACTATATACATATGTATATAGCTATATATATATATATTTTTTTTTTTTCACAACACACACTGCTCACTCAGTCATCTGCTCAATTTAAACACATTTTCTTTTTATAAACAGATAACGTCCTCTGGTGTTAATGCTCCCTGTTATACACCCCTGCTGTGATCTGAGTAGAAAGACGATTCGAAACGCCTGCATCTATGAAGCATCCTTTAAGCTCGCACAAGGCATTCGCTCCAAAAATTCTGCTTATGAACTCTTCTGCACGCTTTTCCCCCTCCCTCCACCGCGCTGTTCATACATCTCATTTACCAGCGGCGTATGCAGCTCACATCAGAGTTCTCTTCATATTTTTACCCTACATATTACAAATTTAAATGATCTGAATAAAAACAACTGCCTAAATGTTTTCCCACCCATCACAGTGTATAAATATTAATATTTTTTTTTCTCTTACAAGAAATAAATCAAAATGCCGGTGCCCAAAGCAGGAAAATATTACCTTGTAATGATGCCTCACCCTGACTCTTGAAGGGCACGGGGAGTCAGAGTCTTTAGAAGACAAAAGAGAACAAAAAAGAAAAACAAAATTGCCTCTGCCGAGCAGCATGGAGACGTTTTCAACCCTCTAAGACACTGTCCACATATTTCATATTTCATATCAGCCCTTCGTAATGGTAGCAATAACAGACATCATTTCTAACTCGTACATGACGGTTAGTGGTTTTTAATATGACAAAAAAAAAAAGTAATTAAATGTTCTATTGTCACACCTTGTTCTAACAAATGGGTCGAACACAATTACGTAATTACGCTAAGTCTCTTTAAATAATTAGCCGGCATTTGTTCAGAACTAATTAAATTTCTCTCTCAGCCCTGTATTTGTTATAATAACATTGAAACTTGGAGACCGTTGATTTAAAAGACAAAATATGAGACGATTTGAAATGATATCTTAAGCTCCGATTTGGGAACATGAAAGAGCATTAGTTTAATATGCAAATACACTGTAAAAATTAATATGCTTCATCTAATCAACAAAATTGTGTCAACAGATTACAAGCAATATTAGTAATTTAACAAATTAGAATTGAGTAATAATTAATCAAATTATTCCTTAAAAGTTAACCATTTAAAATGAGTAAAGTTTACACCAAAAAAATTAACAAAAATATCTCACTAACAGACAGACGTCATTTTAAAACAAACCTAAAACAAACACCAATCACCATAATGGTGACTTACATTTATGTTTTTTTTTTTTGTTTTACTAATTTTAAATGGTTAACTTTTAAGGAATTTATTTGATTAATTTATTACTCAATTCTGATTTGTTAAATTTAATTAATAATATTGCTTGTAATCTGTTGCCACAATTTTTTTGATTAGATTTTAGATTTAGATTTTGTTTGCTACAACAACACAAAATCCTACAGATATAATATATGTATCATGTTTTTCACAAAATATTAAATATAGAAATATTTCTTAAGCAGCCAATCAGCATGATTTCTGAAGGATCATGTGACACTGAAGACTGGATTAATGATGCTGAAAATTCAGCTTTAGATCACAGGAATAAATTATATTTTAAAATGAATTCAAATAGAAATCAGTTCTTGTAAATAGTAATAATATTTCACAATATTACTATTTTATTGTATTTTTTTTATCCAAATAAAAGCAGCCTGGATGAGCATCTCGCACCTTCTTCCCATACAACAAAAATCCCATTATATAGCCTAGTTAGAATGCTAATTTAAAGTATAGTGGTTAAAGAACCTTCCTCTAACACATTTGCATATATATCACTATCTACATTAGCAAAAGCAAATAAAAGCCCAGAATTACCAAAAGCACAAACCAGAAAGCTTTATTTCCGATACTCGCGCCAAGATGCCACTATCCGAGAGAGACGTCCGCCCATTCAACCTGATATTTGCATCTCTATTAGGCATTACTTGCAAACTTTGCTTTAGTGATCTTACAGTGAAAGAGTAACCGTCAAGGACATTTTCCCACAATGCTTTCTTATGGTAATGCCAGTAACCTAATGACACTGTGCGATGTGGGGCTTCTCAGAAGCTTAAAAAATATGAGCGCATGAACTCAAACAGCATCCATTTAATCCCTGATGAATCATAAAAAATCTATGTTGTAATATTCAGCATAGGTAGACGAAAAGAATTACACTGAATATATCCCATAGAGTGGAAAGAAATGATCGGGCACTGCCCTCGTTCAAAAATATTTATTGCACTCTCTTGCGCTTTACTCTCTCCACATGGGCATGATGAAATGCTTCTAATTTCATTATGACCTTCAAACGTCTCTGCTCCATTTGTAGATGGAGTTGATAAGAAAGACAGGGGCACCGTGAAGCGCACGCCACAGAGCGGCACACACCAGAGAATAGGGCCACGCAAATAGCCCCCCTAGAGAGTCTACGGGCTGTTTGCTTTTCTACAGGCGCAAAACTGAGATATGACTCATAAACTTTGCTGATGTTTATGTCTGCGACTTACACTACTACGGGAATGGATTGAATGAATGGGAGGGGTTTGTATGTGTGAGATCAGGGCAAATACAGTATGTCAATGTGATCGTGCAATAGTGTCAGGGAATCGCAAACATGCATCACAATGCTGGCTCTTATCTAACAGCGCATTGTTCTTTTCAACTAATAGGATACAACGTAATTGATGAATTTACGACTGTAAAAAAATGTTTGGAATTTTTATAGAAGAATACTGACTGTAAAAATGAATACGACTGAATTTGTTCATTCTAATCAAAAAAATTTAGGCAACAGATTAAAATCAATATATATATATATATATATATATATATAAAATTGAATGTACAGTAATAAAAAAATAGAATTGATTACTCAACAACCGAATGAATTACCTAAAAGTTAACCATTTAAAATGAGTAAAATTTACACATTTTTCTAAACAAAAATATTAGAATAACAGACTGACATCAACGATGAATTAAGAACATTTTTTTTATTATTGCCAACATTGAAGACACCTGATGTCAACAAGCAGAATCAGTGAAAGAGAAAACCATAATGTTTAGTCACCATTATGGTGATCAGTGTGTGTTTTAGTCTTGACTCTTAAATCATTAACTTTAGGTGTTGTTGGCAATAAAAAAAATTTCTTAATTCATCTTTGACGTCAGTCTGTTTTTTCGATATTTTTGTTTTAAAAAAAAATGTGTAAATTCTACTCATTTTAAATGGTTAACTTTTAAGTAATTAATTTGGTTAATTATTACTCAATTCTAATTTGTTCAATTTAATTAAAAATTTGATTGTAATCTGTTGCCTCAATTTTATTGTTTAGATTTAACATATTCAGTTGTATTCATTTTACAGTGCAATAAAATATAAACTGGTTAGCTAAGGTATTTTACCGGTTACGGGGAAACAAATGGTTTATCAGCGCATTATATGTAATTTTTTATGTACAATTATACAAAATATAAATTTATGAAATACCATAATTTAGGGTGAAAAACAGTAAAAGACATTCCCAGAAGCTGGGTTATTATCGCTAACTAAGACTATTAAAAACATTTCTGTTATTTGAAATAAAGCTGAAATCAAATCAAATATAAATTCTAGTTGGAAAAACTGCAATTAAATGAAAATAAGATATGTCACCTTGGCAATAAAATAAAAATTATTTTCTGGAAATAAATAAACAATAAAACTAGATAAAACTGAAAAAAAAAAAAATCTAAAAAGAAATATTTAAAAAATAATAATAATAATATGACGAGCACTTTTACGCATTTCACATCACATATATAAATAAATTTTATATAAATAATTTAGGTTTATCATTTTTGTTTTCAGTCATGTACATTAGGGTGTTTTGTGTAATATCATTTAATTATTTCTTTTTTTGTATTATTTTAGTGTCATGTGTTTTGACCCTGTCCACAGTCTATATTTGAGCATTGGCCATGTTTTACAACCCTGATTCATAATGTTACTGTCTATTAAGTTTTATTGGAGGTTATCAGTACACGTTAAGGTAAAAAGGCAAATTTTGGTAGCTCAATATATATCACCTAATGAAATATATGGTTTAAAGTTAAATATACATGCATTATAATATACATGCATCCTGTAAAACAGAAAACATTATCTCTTTATGTATTTTCTTTATGGTGAATTTCTGGCAACCACAGATGCTAGTGTTTTTTGCTTCTTTTTTACTGTAAATTAAATGGGATTTTTTTAAATATTATAGTATTAAAGAATGACTGAGTTGAAACTGTACTCAACCACGGCGACAATGAGAACCACATCGGTCTGCCATGATTGAGTCGCCCCCAAACTTCACATGATGCTCACGTGCATCTTAAAGTTCATCTTTTATTAATGTGTTTCTTATTAAGATGACAGCTCACGATCAGGCTTCTCTTGAGAATTTGCATGAGTTGAGGAGCATATATGCAAAGGAGAGATAAAGACACAAGCAAGCAGTGAGGACTGAAGCTGCTCAAGAGCGGAGAAGCACAGATGTCACCAATGAAAAAAACAACTTCCTCCTACAATCTTCTCAAAACACTACAAACCAGATCTTTACAATATTTAATAACATATATTCAAGAGATTAAATGCATGTAGAAAATAAACCTTAAACTTGTTTTTCACAGCAATGCCATAGAAAAAATATGTTGGGTTCTCCAAAGAACCTTTCAGTACCTCATTGGTTCTTGCTGAAGCTCAAACGTGCTTCACAACACGAGAATAATAATAATAATAATAATACATTTTATTTATAAAGCACTTTACATTTGACACCAAATCTCAAAGTGCTACAGTAAAACATAGTTAAAAATAGACATAAGAAATACAGTAAAAACAGAATATGTAAGAAAGAGGAATTAAAAACAGGCATTAGCCATTAAAATAAGCCTGAACTAAGAATGAAGAATAAGAAGAATAAGAATAAGAATGAACCTCATTGGTTCTTGCTGAAGCTCAAATGTGCTATGCATACTTTCAAACACCAGGTTGGCTTAAACCAACTTTCAGGTAAAACAAAAGTCCACAGTACTGATTGAAAGCTTAATGTCTACAAAACAACCAAATGCTTTTACCAATGCAAACAGCCCTCAATGACCTCAGACACCCAGTGAAGCAGTGAACGGGACCCAACATTATGCATTTAGAGCCTGTCGTCTGATAACCATCGATATTTGCCGCCTTCGGCTTGCTCACTGGAGGCTTTAAGACATTAAGGCACAATTTTCAGCAAAGCAGCTTTGAAACAACATAGATTGTGAAAAAATGAATTGTCAATGCAATCAAATGGTACACAGTAATAATAAAAATAAGAATTTATTATGAATTATACATATGTAAATATTTCAACTATTAGTAATTATATTATTTCAATATTTATATAAATAAATACATTTACATAAAGAGAGAGAGAGAGATGCAGCAAATGGCTACTTCTACAGTACTTCCGCAGCAATGAATAAACTACAGACTGCGTGTGCAGCATATTTTTCCATCATATTGTATTTAGTCCAAAAACAATATTATGTTAAACAACGCAGTCTCTTTGTATACTTCGGAAGGACAATACTAATGAAAGTCTTTCCTTGAACCTTTCATGAACAAAATTAAAGGCTATGAAATCACGGTCAATTGGTTATCGATTCCTCCGGCTGCACAGAGGAGCCAAACAAACTTTAACAAAGCACCGCTACTGCCATTAGACGCATTCAATTGGAAATGCAGACAAATGATACTGGCGTCTTTCAAAGCAGAATTACTCACCATCGCCCATGTGAAGGCAGTTCAATCACTGCACCTCTTTGTTTCAAAATCAAATGGAGATCACGTACAACAATCAAGCCTCAGACTGCAGTTTGATATATTTTATGAAATGCTTAAAGGATCTGCTCATTTTCAAATGACTTTGCTGAGCTAAAGCCTTTAGAGGGTAAATAATGGATATGTTTTGTGTTGAAAGTCCATGCATTCATAAAATAGGCAGGGCTGACACAGCAGCGAAAGACAATGCTAAATGCAAATAATGAAACGCAATTAACCATATGACGATGCACAGTTGAAAGAGCAAAATGAATAGGCGTCTAGAAAACAAATATGCTTGTGTATGCCTATGTGCGTGTGGACTTCAGATGCAAAAACCTATAAGTCCGTCTGACAATTTTCTTTTAAATTAGCATCTTTATCAGGCTCTTATATGTTTAGGTTCAGCAATTTCACTTTAATTGCAGGGAAAATGTTTTTAGTCCGATATTGAGATGCCTTATTAAAAATCTCACTTATAAGGGTAAAATTAAAAACTTAATTGGGAATTTAAAAGAAAAATGTCAGATGGACTTCATATGAATATGAGTATATACATATAAATAGTAAATACGAAGACATCCAATGCAAAAACCTCTAAGTCCGTCTGGCATTTTTCTTTTAAATGAGCATTTGTTAGTACATGTACATGTGTAGGTACGTGTGTGTATCCAAGAAAAGTAAAGACTACAGTACATTACACACTTCTTCATAGACCATATGATGATCATAACCATATGATGATGCACAGATAAAAGAGCAAAATGAATAGGCTTCTAAAAAACAAATATGCTTATGTATGCCTATGGCATTCAGATTTAAATTCCATTCCATTTCAATTGAATTACATTTTAATTAACATAGCAAACAGGATGTCTGACCATGGATGCAATGATGAATCGATGGATGGAGATAGACCATAAATAAATAGACTGGAAAAACAAATACTTGGATGGATGGAATGGTGGATGGATGGGTTGAGAGACAGGTGATGGATGGATAAATGAGTAATAAATGAATAGATGGATGGATGGATGGATGGATGGATGGATGGATGGATGGATGGATGGATGGATGGATGGATGGATGGATGGATGGATGGATGGATGGATGGATAGATAGATAGATAGATAGATAGATAGATAGATAGATAGATAGATAGATAGATAGATAGATAGATAGATAGATAGATAACGATGGATGGGTGGATGGAATGATGCATGGAATGATAGACATGATAGACATGATAGATAGATAGATAGATAGATAGATAGATAGATAGATAGATAGATAGATAGATAGATAGATAGATAGATAGATAGATAGATAGATAGATAGATAGATAGATAGATAGATAGATAGATAGATGGAATGATAGACAGAATGGAATGGAATAGAATGGAATGATAGACAGATGGAATGATGGATGGGTTGATAGACGGATGGATGGATGGATGGATGGATGGATGGATGGATGGATGGATGGATGGATGGATGGATGGATGGATGGATGGATGGATGGATGGATGGATGGATGGATGGATGGATAGATAGATAGATAGATAGATAGATAGATAGATAGATAGATAGATAGATAGATAGATAGATAGATAGATAGATAGATAGATAGATAGATAGATAGATAGATAGATAGATGACGGAATGATTGGTTGATGGATGGATGGATGGGTTGATAGATGATAGATATACAGATGGAATGATAGATAGATAGAAGTTAAAATGAAAAGTTTATATTGCAAACCGTATATTATTTGTACCATCGAGAGAGTTTGCATGTAGATTGTGCTTCTAAATGAACAATTACTATTCAGTGTTGATCTGTGAATGTGAGGTTACACTTGATCATGCTCCGCTGCCTCTACCTGGAAAGGTCAGTGGCTCGTTGCCACCATTTTAAAAGGTCATTTTGAAGCGCAGGAGCTCTTGAGCAGCGTACAGCGAGAGGACGAGGTGTCTCTTCAGCGCTTTATTGGACGTCTGGGAGGAATGCAGTGAGTTCGTTTCCACTGACAGATTCTTTGTAAGCAACACCATTACTGCAACCTCACGGATACCCCGAGGTTCTCTTGCCAACAACTATAAAAATGACGGTCCATGGGGCCATTAATTTCACACACAACTCTTTCTCTATTTTGCATGTTAGATTGAATTGCAACAGGATGTCCTTGGGGTCCTTTTTGAGTGTCATGAGCATCCTTTATGAGTGTAAATTAGAGCAAGAGTCAAAAGTCACACCTTGATCTTGTTTCTGTGCTGAAGAACTGCTCTCATAGACTCCCACCTCAACCATTCAATTTAACAGCCGTCTTTCAAGTCCAAAAATACCCCACATACAAGCCCCCCAGGTTCGGTGACCTTTCATTTTCTCGTGTTTAATTTCATAGAAAATCAAATCAGTTTAAAAAGCGAACCCAGTATGAGGCCGCTGGATTCTGAAGCCCGCGTTTGGCATTTGGCATTCAATCACGATCATTCGGCTCGTCCAAAGGATCCACTGATGGGAGCGAGGCCTTTCAAATCGCCATTTAATACAATCAAATTTCTGCCGTTTCAAAAAGAGCAGCAGGAGCTCTGGCCTGGTTCAAAAAGCCCAGTGTCCGAACGCTCCCCCGCTGGGCTGAGGCGTTGTCGTTTGGTTCATTGGCAGGAAAAAGTGCCGTCTCTCGGGTCACTCCACTGTGGCAAAATAAATAACTGGCATTTTAAAAAAGGTCCGGACAGTAAAACTTGACATTCAGTGGACTGTCGTCTTTAAGGTTACCTTTAAGGAAAAGCTGATAAGAGCACCTTCAAACCCGTGGAGTAAAATATCATTAAGATCAGTTTTCAAAAGCTCAAGATCTTACGCAATGCAAAGGGTCAAAGGCACATGTATGCAAAAAGTCATTGCATGTTTTAAATCCGAGTTTTACGCCGTAGAAAAAAATATTGTTGGTTTAACTTAAAATAATAAGTTATCTGAACTAAATAAATTATTTAAAGGATTAGTTCACTTTTGAAAAAACTTCCTCAATCGAAAAGAAATTAAGATTTTTGATGAAAACATTCCAGGATTTTTCTCCATATAATGAACTTCCATGGGAACCAGACGGCCCAAGGTCCAAAAGACAGTTAATAACAGTTTCAGGTGCAGCTTCAAATGTCTTTAAACGACACCAGACGATGAATAAGGGTCTTATCATGCGAAACGATCGGTTATTTCAAAACTTATTCCAAAAATGTAACTTTTCTAAGGACAAATGCTAGCCTTGCTCTATTCTGTGAGGCGCGTTTGTAACGTCACGTAATACGTAATAGGGCTGTGAAACGATTAATCGCATCCAAAATAAAAGCTTGTGTTTACATAGTATATGTGTGTGTAGTGTGAATAATTATTTTGTATATATAAATAAACACATATGCTTGTATATATTTAAGAAATATTTGCATGCATATACTTTATAAATATTTATATTATACATAAATATAAGTGTTTGATATATTAATAGCACATTTTTCTTCGATATATGCATGCATGTGTGTGTATTTATATATACAAAATAATTATATACACTACACACACATATATTATGTAAACACAAGCTTTTATTTTGGATGCGATTAATCGCGATTAATCGTTTCACAGCCCTAATACGTAATTACGTTCAAAAGGTCACGGGCGACGTAGCCGGAAGTACAGAATCAAAATCGTCCGACATCGTTGTTTTACCTTTTAATTCCTTTTTTTTTTTTTTGTAAACGGCGTTTGAGTTAGTTCAACCTATGCGTTCAACTTACTGACTCTGTACTTCCAGCTACGTCGCCCGTGACCTTTTGAACGTAATTACGTATTACGTGACGTTACAAACGCGCCTCACAGAATAGAGCAAGGCTAGCATTTGTCCTTAGAAAAGTTACATTTTTGGAATAAGTTTTGAAATAACCGATCGTTTCGCATGATAAGAACCTTATTCATCGTCTGGTGTCGTTTAAATACATTTGATGCTGCATCTGAAACTGTCTTTTGGACCTTGAACCGTTTGGTTCCCATTGAAGTCCATTATATGGAGAAAAATCCTGGAATGTTTTCATCAAAAACCTTAATTTCTTTTCGACTGAAGAAAGAATGACATGGACATCTTGGATGACATGGGGGTGAGTAAATTATCAGCAAAAGTTTTTTTTCAAAAGTGAACTAATCCTTTAAGTTGATTTGAAAAAAGAAAAAATGTTGTGATAACAAATCTTGAAATTTTTTTTTTTTTTTTTACAGTGTACAACCCTGGTTTCCAAACAGTTTCCCCAAACACTTCTGTTCCATCAACATCTGCACAATTAGCATAAAAGCACTGTGATATAGTGTGCCACAGTAGTTTGCTGACTTTCCCTTAATCCCAGGATGTTAGTAATCCCATCGTTGCCTGATGCATGAGCCGGTTCTGATGGTTCTGCGGATCCAGAGGAGGTGGATCTGACACCGACACCATCAAGCATTACATCTCCGCCCCTCAGAAACAATGGATGAACAAACCAATTTCACACAGGCATGCATAAGGTCAGACAACTCCTACAAACGCCCTCCACGAGGAAGTGCACGTACCGCCCGGGACGAAAGATATTTGGAAGCGGAGACAGAGCCAGTGCAAGAATCACAGGAGCAGAACAGGAAAAGGCTGACATGCATGCTGCTTATACGTCACAATTCTTATTTCTACGACTGTTGGAACTGTCAGTTCAACAACACAGCCAGAGAAAAAAAGAACAAGATCTACACTTGTCTTCCCGACACTCTGCCAGAAACACACTATTAGGGCAATACTTTTGCAACTCACTCAGCACCAGGGCTTGTCTTTCGGTGCCGAAAAAATGCTAATCAGGTCGCTACCGCTAGTCTCTCTCGGAGGCTAGGTGCAAAAGGTTTCTGCAGCCACTGGAGTGTCTCTACAACACCACAGATGGGCTTTGTCTTTCATATCGGACTGAAAAATCAATCTGGTGGAATTTCACAGTGAGACTGTCAGAGTTTCTATGAATCTTCCACACATCTGATGCCCATAGCGCCTCGAGGCCCTCTCTCTCTCTCTGGTACATTCTTCAACGGAGTCTCGCTGTCAGGTCCACACTGAGCTATTTATAAAGAACAGAGGTTTCCAGAATGGGATCCAAGATGACCGTGTAGGCCTGCAGCAGGGCAGGTCTGTCCCACGCGCTTCCCTAAGGCTCTGACCTTCTGTTCATCGTAACCGTCCAAATCGACGAGACCCTACCACGTCTTTCGACTGTGGTACAAAACAAATCTGACAGGGATGTTTGCAACATTTTACAATGATTTTATTTGCTTGGATGTCTCATTTTTCTTACGAAGGATTCAGTGAGTGCGTTTACATGCACGTTCTTAACCCTAAAACCGTATTCTGGACAAATGTGGGCAAAATAGTTTTGATTTAATTTTAAAAAATACTTCCCTTGATCTGAGCGGTACAAGACTTGGCTACTTTTCCTAAGTTTGCCTCCTGAACACACATTTTTGTTTCGACTCAATTCTACAATGTTAAAGGGATACTCCACTTTTGGAGATAGGCTCATTTTACCACTCCCCCAGAGTTAAACAGTTGGGTTTTACCGTTTTCGAATGTATTCAGCCGATTTTTTGATATTTAGAAGAATATCGGTAACCAGACAGTTTCTGGTCTCATTTACCCCTTTTCCACCGAAAAAAGAACTGGTTCGGAACTGGTGCTGGTTCAAAGTTGGTTCGGAGCTGGTTCAACTTGCGAACCCGTTCAGAACCTGTTTGCTTTTCCATTGACTAGAGCGCTCGGGGAACGGCGTTGTTACGTCACTGTCTACGTCGCTTGCAAGTACATTGCTTTGGGATTATCTCTAACTCGTGTACCGAGAAAACTTTAAAAACAATTGAAATGTGTAAGTCTTTTAATCTTTTCGTTTGATATGTAATCTTTTCTGATAAGTTATGTACCCCTGTCTTGTGTCTTTTTTTCTTTCCATTTATTTGTTCTATATCGTGACTGTTTTTCTTCTTTGCTTATGTTTCAATAAATAAATAAATAAATAAATAAAACGCTTGCGTGTTTCTGCAGTTTCTCCTGGCTTTGCGATGGTCAGAAAATATGTTTAAAAGAACCGAGAAGAACGCATCTAAACCCGCCCCGTAAACATGACGTGCTAAAAGAACGGTTCTAGTCCAGCAAAGAGTTGGTGCCGCTTTGGAACCAGTTCTCGCGGCCGCGAACCGGTTCTTTGGCTGTCGAAACACAAAGAACTGGTTCGCGCGCAGGCACCGGCTCCGAACCAGCTCTCAAAATGCTTTGGTGGAAAAGGGGCTATTGACTTCCATAGTATATATTTTTTTCCTACTATGGAAGTCAATGAGACCAGAAACTGTCTGGTTACTGATATTCTTCTAAATATCAGAAAATCGTCTGAATGGATTAGAAAACGGTAAAACCCAACTGTGTAGCTCTGGGGGAGTGGAAAAATGAGCATATTTCCAAAAAAAGTGGAGTATCACTTTAAGTGGGTGAAAAAAACCCCTCAATCTTGTATTTGGGTCAAAAATGGGCACCCGTAGAAATGCATGGGAAAACTGTAATTTAGAGCATTCTAAAATAAGCCAAAATAAGATACCAGGTGAGAGCAAAGTCACTTCATCTTTAGGTTTAAGAACTTATTGGAATGATATTTTAATGTAGTTAAAAAAAATAGAAAAAATAAAACAAAAATAAGCATAATTTACATAGAAAATATGGTACTTTTTGAAGTAAATAAATTCAAAAATTCCCCCAAAATAAAAAAAAAAACACGATGAATGGATAGACAAAACTTTATCGAAGACAGTGATATAACATTTATAATAAATAAAAATTAGGATCACACCTGAGTCCTCTGTGCCCACATTTGTCCACAATTACAGGATTAAGGGCTATAAAGTGAATACAGTTTGAGGGCTACCCTGATAAGCCGACAATGCAAAAGTTAACCCATTTTCCTTTACTGGAGTAAGGACATAAACATTTTAGGCATAAACCTGCTCCTTACACCAATTTCGCCCAGCATGTAAACGCATTAACCTGTTTTCTGTCGGCTTACTGAAGTGCACGTGTGATATGTGACAGGAGCACGTCCTTACTGTGGATTTAGGAGCAGAGAGAGCGAGCGTTTCGCAGAAACTGAAGAGGAAATATATGGCAAACCCAGATTGTTTCTTGACCCCAAAAATTATAAAAGTGCTCTCAGAAGAATAAGTGGGAGCCTACAGTCAAAGTGCTGCATCATTAACTGCATGAGAGGATAATATATGAGCCATAAGTTTCCCGCTGACATTTTGCAATACTCTTCTTGGGTTTTTTTATGCTTTATTTAACATCACAACCAACACATGAAATACTCGGAGCCAGATCCGCAAATTATTAAGTTTTGACGTCACTACCATGAAATAATCGGATTTATTAATAAAGTCTTGTAATTGTGGTTTACTTGTGGTTTGCATATAAACCTAGACAACAATATTATTCAATAAGCTTATTTTTGTGAGTTTTCAGTATACTGGTGTGGAGAAATCAACTAGGACGATATCTTAAACAATAGTCCATTAACCCAGTGGTTGCCAACCTTTTTTTTTTTTGTCTGAGACAAAAAAAAATATGTTGTTTTCAAACAAACGGTGTGTTTACTATAACCAGATATTTTATGCAAATCATAGCTTATATAATATTATAAATACAAAACAAAAACATCAGTAGGTCCTTTAAGAACGTAAGCCTAGGAGAAGCCTATTGGCCCTATTTGAAAAGCAAAAACAAAAATATTCACACTGGTGTGTAGGTAAAAAAGAAAGAATACAGGCTATTACTAGATGACTGCTATCTCAATACTTGCAAGTTATTTGTGAGGCTTTATTTTTTACGCTTGACTTGATATTCCAGTTAAATCACAATTATCTGTATTATTAATGTTTCCTAAGAAAATGCCCCAGATTAATAAATTAAAAGACATTTCAGCAGAAACAAAGCTTTGAATAGATGTTATAAGTTTATAAGTTCTACATTTTTGGCTGTGTCATGTTAGATGTCTGAAACTGTGGTAGTTCAAGCTTCAATTGCTCCAGAAAAAGGAAAATATCTCATTATGCTGTTTACGTACGGGTCAGGGGACATGATTAATTGCAAATTTTTTAGTGACGATATTATTTTTCATAATTAATCACAATTTCATGTTAAATTGACAGCACTTGTTATAACATAATGGAAAGCCTTGGAAGAACAATGAAAGGAAGTCTATTAATGCCAAGAGTTTTATAACTATATGAAGCACATATGGATATGATGTTCACGAATACACATATTTTGTTCATGCATTTAAGGACAGAAAAGAAATTGCCACTTTCCGAATCAATGAAACATTTTTCTTTTCTTTTTAAAGTATAAAGAGAAAGTGAAGACCTTGAATTAAAAAAAAGTATGGAAAACATGATAGAAGTAACAGAGCACTGAGAAAATTACCAATTAAATTAACCGTCATTGAATTCAATGGAATGAATATATCGCTTTTGGCTAAATTTAACCAGTGCATTTTACTGCACACCCACTATTTGGCATGAGCTCATATGCAGAAATAAACAATAAAGATAGTTAACATTGAGAATGGTGTATTCTGTTTCCCGTTGTTATGTCATATTGTTGAACCCTTGTCCGTAACGTAATAACCAGAGACACAGCCAAAGCACAGACATTATCAATCATAAAATTCAAGTTCTATACTCCTGATTAAAACAAGCATTACACCACTGCTCTAATGTGATAATGAAAATGTATTTATCTATATCCACTTACAGTTCAAGTGTGATGAGATTAATACACTGTGTTAAAAATGATCGTGATTTTAACGGTAAAAGACGGTAAAAATGCTGTAAAAGAAACTATTCCAGTAAAAGAAAACTATTCCTTACTATATACGGTAAATAACTGTGATAGATCTAACGGTACAGCTCATGTAATTTTACAGTAAAATACCATTAAATTTACACTTTTTGAAAGTGAAAATGAACTCATTGTATAATTTACTGTGAAAAAAAAAACGTAATTGGCATTCCCACAATTCCCTGCGTGACACTTCGCATTTGATGTATTTTTGTTGAAATAACTATTTCTTCATAGTTTGCTTAGTCTTTTTCTAATCAGTTATGTACATAAGGGTTTTATGTGACATTTAATGTTGTTAAATTAATGTTTATTGCCTTTTTAAAATTTCATGTGTTACCACGATGGTGTTTAATGTTTGAGTGAATGACACTGTGCAGCTTCTACAAATTAATAAAAAGTTTCTTGTGGATGAACTGCTTGAGATAAGCATTGATTTATCATGTGACTCATCAATGCTGTGATTGTTTATACATATTATAACAGATATTAATACTTCAATAGGTCCATAAATTAACATTATATCAGATAATGAAATACGGTTTATTTCTGTAAATTTTAAGTCTGCAAATCCTTGCTACCGTAAAGTCTTGCTACTGTACATTACCACAGCTGCCGTTATTTTACCGTAAATTGAACAGATTTTTTTTTCCAGAGTAATTTTACCGCATCTTTTCAGATATATGTCACTTGTACATACACTATGAAAAAAGCTGGGTTGTTTTAACCCAATTTTGGGTCAAATATGGACAAACTCAAACATTGGGTTAAAAATGTAATTTAAAAATTTAACCCCATGGCTGGGTTTGTCCAGCCATTGGGTTAAATGTCACTTGTACATACACTATAAAAAAATGCTGGGTTGTTTTAACCCAATTTTGGGTCAAATATGGACAAACTCAAACATTGGGTTAAAAATGTCAATTAAAAATTTAACCCAATGGCTGGGTTTGTCCAGCCATTGGGTTAAATGTCACTTGTACATACACTATAAAAAATGCTGGGTTGTTTTAACCCAATTTTTGGTCAAATATGGACAAACTCAAACATTGGGTTAAAAATGTCATTTAAAAATGTAACCCAATGGTGGGGTTTGTCCATATTTGACCCAAAATTGGGTTAAAACAACCCAGCATTTTTAGAGTGTATATAAATGACAGATTGAAAATATTAAATAAAGAAAATATAATTTTATAAAATATTATAAAAAACAACAACAACAACAAAAAACAACTAAGCTGCTTCCAGTGGCGACCAACAGGAATACACTGCCCGTTGTGTACTGGGCTATCAAATTTCTTTGATGTGGCAACAGATCAAACAAATTAATCTGGGATTTGATGGGAGCTGTTCGCAATTGCCTTTGAACAAAGACCCGGAGGAAAGACATCTCGTGGATCCAAACCCACAAGGCACAGTCAGACCCTGTCCTGTAATTCATGTTTAAGACAGGAGACTGCATTGGGAAAGTAATTGGATTGGAAATTCCGTACAGAACATTTACAGCATTGTGTCTCTCGAGGACTATTGAGGAACGCCATGTGATGAGTCCTCCAAATATTTCCAGCCAAACTCTCCACAGACACGCACTTATACAGCACACTAAAACTGTAATGTTTAGTGCAGATAGTACTTGTCTGGAAAATATCCTGCGTAAAACTGTAAAACTAGCCTCCACGTTCAATTTACACACTTTATCTTCATTGTACATGTTGAATAAATTACGTTAAGTACAAGTGACAAAGCCTCTTTTACTTCCAATCATATTTTGACCTCAAGGTAGCAAAGTCATATTGTCTCAGGAACAATGGCTTCTTTCCTCCATTCAGCTCTACAAAGAAAAAAAAATGTTTTCAAGAACTGACAGAACAAAGATGTGCATTTAAAAGTTTCATCAAAATGGCTGAAATAGGAACATCTTATCAATAAAAGATCAGTCAAGATGTAACGCACAAACACGGTTATAAGTTTATATTAGAATTAGCTTCAAGAGCACAACTTCAGCTAGCCAATCCGTAAGGCAAGAACATGAAATAGGATTGAATTAAACTTCATCTGAGGAAGGATTTTCTTTTAAATAAAGAAAGCACAGACAAGACTGTTAGATCATGTATAATTGGCAAAGCAGAACATAGAAAGGAAAAACAAGGGTGATCTCCTTTCACACAGCACCAAATTTCCGACAAATAGAAAGAATGTCCTGCAGTTCCTTGGTAAATAAGAGTTGACCACATGTTATTCTCTACTATACTATATTGCGTCAAACGTCATTTTATGAGACTAAACTGTCTGTATTTTGTCTTTACAACTTGCTTGTTTGGAAAAACCCATTAAATTGTATTTCGTTCTTGAGTTCCTCCAGCAAAACGGGAATTTGTGACTTTTTGGACGAATCATATTTTAGGGGTGTTATTGTAGCTGTTATTCCGTTTAAGCGTTGATCTTATTATTAACAATCTTACACTCTAAAAAAAAATGCTGGGTTGTTTCAACCAAATTTGGGGTTAAATATGGACAAACACAAACTTTGGATTAAAAATGCAATTTAAAAAAATGAACCCAATGGCTGGGTTTTTCCATTTTTGACCCACAATTGGGTTGAAACAACCGCAGTTTGACCACAAATTTATAAAACGTGTTTTGTTTTCTTTTAATTAAGCCAGTTTTACGGTTTATGAAGTTTTTATCAGGTGTTCAAAGCAATTTCTATTGTTTGAGAGGAGAATTATTGCAATAAATTGATTAGGATGGTCTATATTACTGTCAATAGTTAATATTGTAGAATAGAATAACCTAAAATTGTTATTTCTTAACATTCTAATAACATTCACACAACCAAGCAAGAACGTTAATACAACATTTACGTTATATAACAGGAGAATTGCACGTTCTTATAACGTTTTGAATAACGTTCTGATAACCAAGAAATAACGTAAATACAAAGTCTTAACAAACTGGACGTTTTGAATGTTCCTAGAACATTCAGAAATAACGTTTTTATAACTTAATGGGAACGTTGTGAAACCTAAAATTGTTAGCTGGGGAAGACGAGAGATTCGCGATCGCACTGAACACGTTTTAAGTGCAGGATTCTCTGAGCGAGCCCAGAGAAAATAGACCTATTGTTACAAGAGTAGCATGTATTTGAGAGCGTGCGCGCAATATATTAATTTACTTTCGCGCTACATTAGTGCGCTCTCGACATTTGACAGGAAAATAACGCAATAGTCGCCGCTTAGAAGTGCAACATTGTAAAGGGTCCGTCTGAAACAGTGTTGCACGGCACAGCGTAACGTCCGTTCCAAACGTTGTGAAATTAAATACGGTATGGCGGTATATTAAAAATGTATATCATAACAAAAATATACACCAGTTTTCGGTATGAACTGAACAGTATACTGCCCAGCACTAAAACAACCCGAGTGTAGGCGAGCGGTTTGGCTGCCGCGGTATTAAAATATCAAACACATATGAGAAGATCAACAATATTTTGACCCTCGAAAATGCATTCTGCTTCTTTCCAATCAACATGTGAATAGTAAATTGAGTATTCAAGGCCAGAACACTAAAAAGCAGGAAACCATTAATATTTCATCTTCATGACTTCTGAAGAGGAGCCGGGGGTTTTTGCCTCTTTCCATTCGAGATTTAAATGGCAAAGAGCGATAGATGACAGCACAGGGGACTAATGATTCAAATGCCACTGCCATGTCGTCACTTTTTCTCTTCTCTCCCCTGAGAGAAATAAACCAGCGGTAAATATCAAGAGGAAATGAACGCAATCCGTAACCTGTGATGTATAATCCCAGAAGAACCGAAGACACCATGAATCTTCGAGCTTTCTCATTTGCTTCTTGTTGAATGTGTTTACTGGAACGCAACTGAAGTTGTCAGAAACCGCATGCTTTTTGACCTTCTCCTCGTCTCAGTAATGAAGGGTAGCTGCTGTGTTATTAATTGCCTGATTGGTGAGCTCCAATCCATCCATGAATTGTTCAAAAGCCTCATCCGCTGATGAGGATCTGTAGAAATCACACTGGAGGTTTCAAGCTTAAAAAAATGACCGAAAAATACCATAAAAGTGTGTGTCAAGTCTTCAGAAGTTCTGAGTGAGAAATAGACTAACATTTATAGCCGTATTCACAGACGATCATTGAGTCAGTGAGCTGAATCAGTTCAATTCATCAACGAATCAATCAGAGATCTTTTGCGAACTGGATCAACTGAACGGATCTGATTCTAAAGAATGATTCGTTCACAAATGTGACATCACAACTTGTCTTTCATTTTGGTCTATTCCTCACACAAAACATTATAAGGCCACGGACCTCTTGGAATATAGCATACAAGTCTCTGTGCATCTGTTCTGAAGCTTAAAGCCAAATAGCATGGAAAAGAGTGACCACAGACACAAACCAACACACAAAGAGTGAATTACAACAGACTTTTCATTTTTGGGGGTCTTCTTCAATCTTCTCCAACACATTTCTCAAATGAAATCATCTCAAACGACAACACTTCTGTGCAACTTTACAGTAAAGGTTGCAAGTCAACCAAAGTTCATGTCTCCCTGCGGAGCAGCCCTTGGCTTAGAGACACTTTGCTTCCATCATTCATTCATTTTGTACTTCATGCTAGCAGCTGGTCTACTCTCTCTATCTCTCTCTCTCTCTTTCTGAATAAGCACACTGTAGTATACAACACCCTGAAAGTCTTGGAGTTTGCCACTCGCATTAATATGAATTGCTCCACACATCATTTTGCATTCATTTTCCCTCGCTCATGTTGTGAATACTGTGTTTATTCGGCTTTGAGATATAGCCTTTCACTGAATCCGCGGATAAATCAGTGCAAAACTATTAGAAAACATTGAAATGGCAAAAGGGAATTTCATAGAAACACATTGGAAGCAGTTGGGGCCAATTGGATTTGGCATCTAGGCAGAAGTAAAAGTGCTCTTCCAAAATGGAGCAACAAAACAACTAAATGCAAATTTTCTGAAGGAAATGCCTGAGCTTGCAAGAGCAACACAGCATAAAAGTCACTGAACGATTCTTTAGTTTTTTTAAGTGCTCCTATTTTGGTATTTCGAACATTTCCTTTTATGCAGTGTGTATTATAAAGTTGTAAAGTCAGAGATGCATGATAAATAAAGTTACTGTCTCCTAAAAGAAAGAATCGACTCTGAACCGCCTATACGCACAACCGGCGCTGCGGCATAGAATGTCTCTGAAGAGGTTCACGCCCACTTTTGGGGGAAACAAACTAGACTCACCATAGACTTCAATACAAAATAAAGGCAAAAACCAACGCCCGAACACAACTGAAAGGCATAAATAACTTAAGAAATCCCTTATATACACCATGTCACGTAATTATATGTCCACCCTGCCTGCCATACAGCGTGAAAGATACATTTTTTTTACGCCCGTTATCAACTAGCCTACCTGCCATCATCATCATAAATTCATAAGATATACATTAAGGTTTTTTACTTTAAAAAACGAAATAAAATCATTCACTGGCTTACTTGGTGACTCGACGAGGTAGAAAATAAATGTCCGGGTAAGACACCTCTTGCCACTGGGTGGGGTTGTTACCCCAATTTGACGTTGGGAGAATAAAGGGACATATTTTTAAATTGGCCAAATTAAGTTTGTGTATGTATCTTTCACGCTCTATGACAGGCAGGGTGGACATATAATTACGTTTTATGTAAGTGATTTCTTAAGTTATTTACGCCTGTCGGCTGTGTATGGACGTTGGTTTTTGCCGTTATTTTGAACTGAAGTCTATGGGGAGTCTAGTTTGTTTTCCCCCAAAAGGGGGCGGGGACAAAATTGACAGTTAAGTTCCCTGATGTGCCGGTTGTGCGTATACGATGTTCGCATAAACACCTGTGAACAACTTTGACCAGTCATTTGACTGACGGCTGCTTCTCAAATCTTGGAGTTCGTCGCGGGACTCAAAAAAAAACACTTGCTCTTGAATGATACCACTGATCTATATAATGAGGAATAATTTCCGACCCATTTAAATGCTTATGATGTTTGTGTTGTAAGACTGTTCTGGGAGACTTTAGATTTAAAAATGGAGTCTAGTTATTCAATGTTTTCTCGGTCAAATCATACAATTTCCTATTGATTCAATAGAACGCGTGAGCTCACCAGGGAATTCCAATATGACGTCATGAGCTATGCAGCAATCATTTATAGTGGTATCGATCAGTGGTCAGTACCGAGGGGATAATCCATCAGCCGGAAACTGAAGCCTCGCGGGAGCCGCCATTGTAGCAGAACTTCACCTGCTGTTAGCATGTTAGCATCCCATTCATTTTGGCTTCACTTTGACAGCGAATAACTTTACATCTGAGGCGTCCAAAGACTTAATTTGTCCAAATTTAATGTAATGTCCAAATACAATGTAATTTGTTTGTTGTAGGAGACCTCCAAAACAAAATGAGGAGCCTTTAAAAATAGCATAATGGGGCACTTTCATCAAAATATGCTATATAGCAGCACCACAATATTTATACACCAAACAGTTATGGTCAATGAACTCAATGAATAATATTATTATACTTAATGTCTCTCTTATCTGTGTTTTGTATATGAAGCCACTGTTCTTTATGCTTAATTGCTTCATCAGGCTTACGTGAAAGGTCAGTTTTTGCTGACACAAAAATGAAGACATCTCACCATATGAAAACATGACCGATAACCCTTGAAGAGAGATATAAACATTTTAATCATAGCCGTGAGGATTATCATTCGGCAAGGGCATTTACACACACATACACACACACACGATTTCTGAAGCATTTCTGAAAAATTCATAATGACATCCCCCTCTGGATGAATCCAATCATGTACGTCTGCTAAAAGAAGGAAGAGCGATATTCTGTGGATTATATTGGATCTTGACCTCTGCAAAAAGGTATTGGGTCTCATGTGTGAATAATGTGTAAGCACAAATTGGTTTTGCAAGGAATAATTAAAGAATACAAGATTCAATTATTCCAATTATAAAAAGCACGTATATTAAACATCTTTATCTTAAGACGTTTTACAACTTTTCAACCTTACAGACGTCACAGATTAAGTATCCTGCTCAAAATAGCCCCAAACCCAATGATAATCAATTAGTTGAGAAAAACATTGCAAAGTGATACAGAACTGGAAATGAATCAACAGCCCCAGAACTGCTGTCAACCAATCAGAATCAAGAATTCAAACAATGCTGTAAACAACCGTAATCAGCACAAATGGCTGCATGCGCGTCATGCCCCAGAAGAGAAT
This sequence comes from Cyprinella venusta, assembly GCA_038021265.1. Classification (NCBI taxonomy): domain Eukaryota; kingdom Metazoa; phylum Chordata; class Actinopteri; order Cypriniformes; family Leuciscidae; genus Cyprinella; species Cyprinella venusta. Next base: position 29,491,094 of record CM075876.1, read on the forward strand.
GAAAATGCTTTTGCCAAACAGAAAACACTTGCTTTCCATCAATTTGCGATGTGCAAATGGATCTGACCAGCACTGAGATGACCCGGTTAACCCGTGATTCAGGCGTTTAACTGATAATTGAGAAGTAAACAGACTCAGGCTGTGTGTGATGGTTGGTCTCTTGCTAGATAATCTCATAGTAGCCTAATGTTTCTTGCAATGTAGCATAAATGCAGAGATTGTACAATTTTATCACCTATCAGATGACAGTACTTCACATTTTAAGTATACCATATATCAACTGAGTGATAAAGATCAGTCTTCTGAATGTTTATGTGTGCTTTTGCCTTATGTATTTTGTAATAATCATGCTATAATATATAAATTAGCATATATAAATATATTAATCATGCTATATATATATATGATTTATATTTAGCCGTTCTCATTCTATTGCCTTATTGGGATTAGGGCTGTCAAATGATTAATTGCGATTAATCACGGCAAAAAAATTTGTGTTTACATAATATATGTGGGTGCATTGTGTATAATTTTATATATATATATATATATATATATATATATATATATATAAATACACACACATGCTTGTATATATTTAAGAAATATTTTCATGTTTATACTGTATAATAGATTTATATATAATTTATATGATATATAAATATAAATATTTTATATATAAATAATATTTTTTTCTTAAATATACATGCATGTGTGTGTATTTATATATACAAAATAATTATAAAAAAAATCAGAAATGTTTCTTGAGCAGAAAATTCAATTCAATAGAGTAATGATGCTGAAAATTCAGCTTTACATCACAGGAAAAGTTTTCATTTCATTTTTTTTTTTACATTTCTATTTTTACTGTACTTTTCATCAAGTAAATGCAGCCTTGGTGAGCCAGAAGAGACTTTAACAAAGACATGGTATAATCAGTTTTGTTAGTTTTAAAAGGTTCAGCCAATTAGTTGTGGGTTTCCTCCAGTGTGGCGCATCTCTCTCTCTCTTTCTCTCTCTCTCTGCGTGTGTGTGTTGCACCCATTATTGACGGCCTGCATCATTTCCGCAGCATCTCACTGGTCAACAGCTTTAAGCTGGGTTCATCACAGTAACTACACAACGCTCAGAAGCAGATGCACTGACAGCTGCAACAACATCTTGTCACTGAGCATTCAATCATTTGTTAGCAACACCCACACAGAAAATGTTTAGCATGCATTTGTGCGCCAGCAAAACAGCCAAAGTTTTGTGCTTCAAATAGTGGGATCAATCTACAGTTTCTTATGGGATGGTAAATAAAAGATGTTCTGTATCAGATTGGAGTAGGATTTTCAAGAAAATACCATTTCAGTCTTTCGACATCACAATTTAATGTTTAATTCAACATGTTACTTGGCATTTGTGAAATTTACCAAAAGTGAAAATTCAAAATCCTAGTTTCAAAGTAAATACTAAACAAATGTTGTTGTTTTTTTCTATAGCATGCATTATGAAAAATACCATGTGGGGATGGAAAAACTATAGTAATATGGAGCCCATTCTCATCCTTTGGCGTCATATAGGTGACGCCATATGACATTTCGTTGAAATACTATGCACATGGCACCCATTAGCGTCAATATAACATGCAGAACCCAAGGTGTCATACATGTGACTGGCATCCTTTAGCGTCAATGAGACGCAGACCTAAACCTACCAATAACATTGCGTGTTATATTGACGCTAAAGGGTGCCATGTACACATATTTCAATGAAATGTCATATGGCGTCACCTATATGAGACAACAAAGGATGAGAATGTGTTGTAATGTCTTGAATTTAAAGAATGTCATGGTACATTTTTGAAAAAACATGGTAAAAATCATTTTTGGTAACACTTTAATTTGATGGTCGCCTTAGACTATCTGTTAAAGGTGCTATATGTATTTTTTAGCGACCTCTATCGGTGATGTTTCAGATTGCAACCAATTTTTACAAGAACGCTCATGCTCGAACACAAGAGCGAACACTCATGATACATGGACACACTGAGACTTTCAACACCAGAGAAAGCATCACAAAACAAGCTGGAAACTCATGTAAACTCCACTGCAACGTTACAATAATAGGCTACTTTTATTAGCTTGACGTTGAACTAATACTCCATGCTCGTACCATAATAACGCTACATTTGTGCTGTTATCTAGCATAAGGCATTTCACTATTTATGTATCTTTCACAATCAGCAATGTCAACATAGGTGAATGTATAATATGATAACGAAAACTCTTAGAGAACTAGACAGTAACAGTGTAACAGTAAGATCATAGGACATTACTGTACTGAACGTGTTTAGAAATGTGTATTATAGACAATATGATAGTGAGATGAGTGACGTTAGACAGAAGATCTAGTACATAAAATAAAAAGTACATCCTAAAGCACCTACTTTTTGTGGTAACGCTTCCTTTTACAGTACAGTACTTATAGTGTACTTACAGTGTACTTACCTAGAAAGTACTGGCTTATATACGGTAAGTACATGGAACAGGGGTAGGTTTTGGGGTAGGTTCAGGGTTAGTACTAGTTATTACCCAGTAATTATAGTTACTAAAATAAGTACATAGTATTTACATGGGTAACTGGACTGTAAAAGGAAACGTTACCCTTTTTGTTATCCTGAAACAGTCGTTTGTTTGTATTCATTTCATGTCTCATATATGCCGTTTACCTTGCTATTTCATTACAGTTTACTATTATTTCAGCATAACTGAAAATTTGTAATTTATCACAATAAAAAATAGCGGTCTCTCCATAATTCAAACGCTCTGCCGATGGTGATCCGTGTTTTCGTCGTAAGTCGAACCGATTCACGTTTGGCCTGACGAGCTTCACCAGATAATTTTTTTTTATTATTATTTATTTGTTTATTTTTTTATATTTATGTGGAGTTTGTGTTGGAGTGTATGTTGTTTTTTGGTGTTATCAGACTCATGTCGTCAGCGGCAGTGCCGTCGCATAGACTGTGTATAAAGGAGAGAGGCTCGGGTGCACGCATGCACGTCACATCCGATGGATTTCGCAGAAAATCCGACTCGGAGACTTCACATACAAATAGGAATACAGGCCTTGAGAGGTAATAGCAAAACCCGACAAGTGGATCATTGTAATGTGTGATTAAAACCCCTTCACACACATGCAATTAAAAAAAGGATTCATTTTAGAAGAAAAGTTACATATAGCACCTTTAACTATAAGTAAAGCTGCACCTACATGTCAACTAACTCTCATTAGAGTATAAGTAGAGTATTAATAGACTGTCGACTTACAGTATACTAATACTCTAATGAAAGTTAGTTGACATGTATGTGCAGTGTTACTTATACTCAACCGAATGTCTAAATATTAAAAGTGTAACCTTTTTTAGTAGTAATGTATGCAAATATTTAGTGTGTCAATTACAGAACTCTAAACAGGCTCTAATAAACTTTCCCAAGCACTCATGGAATAATGAAAAAAAGGCTCTGTCAGCGGCTGTGGATTTGCGGTTATGCTCGGGGGAATAAATAAATAAACAAAGGCATTACAAACAAAATTAATTACAAGAGGAGGCGAGTAAATAAGCTGCCACACCTCTAGTTCAATTAAGAGTCGTTTGTTCGTTTTGAAGTGTCGTTAGTCGTGAAAGACAGTTCAGGCAGATGGGCTTCTTAAAGTTACAGTAGTCGCTTCATTTATTGTTAGTTGGATAGAGTTTGTCACAAAAAGACGTGTGAGCCAACATTAGGGTCCCTCTCCATCTCGCTAATTAGATACCGATCTGTCTTTCATACACGCTTACACACAAAAAAGCAGACCGTAGATCAAGCAGACAAGCTCAATCACACGCCTCATACCTGTCAAGGTTAAAAACAAACACATTCCCAGATAAATATGCACCATTCAGAGTCATTAACTACACACACACAGGCACAATTTGCCTTATTAGACAGTCATGTCATAACCAAGGAGAGACGCTATTGCTCTCTGCTGTTAGATAAAAACTTCTCGATCCTTCTCATCTCTTTCTGCTGCCTTTGCTTTTATATTTATCTGAATAGCATCTATGGGCTGGACCGTGAGCCGAACAACATGGAGACTTTGATGACGGATGACAGAGAAAGTGGCGGTCCCTCAAGACTCTACCGTGTGCTGATGAGTTTCCTTCAGGCAATAATTAAAGAAATCTGAGGTAAACACATTCCCTCCAGTGCTGGGAACCAACTAACTAAAAGTAGCGACGCTACTTACTTAAAAGGGAAGTGCTGTCATTATTTTACTCGCTCTCATGTCGTTCCAAACCTGTTTGCTGTTATTTTTTCCAAGAGAAAACAGAAGTTTCAAGACATTTTTGAAGTATCTTGAGGAACACAGAAGTACACTATTGTACAAAAGTTTGGCTGCATTTATTTGGTCCAAAATACAGTAAAATCAGTAATTTTATGAAATATTATTGTTTTTTATTAGAACATATGAATGGACTTTTGATCAATTTAATACATCCATGTTAAAAAAATAATAATTTCCTTTAAAAAAGCTGTATGCTCCTATTCTACAGAACACAGTCTAGAGGCCTGTGCACACCGGGACGAATTTCGCGCGTGATATTCGCCAACGTTTAACGCCTTGTGACTAAACAAAGGGTGCCAATGTGACTGTGCACACCGACGCGTAAAACACCACGTGTAAAAGCGCAATTTTAAATAAATATAATACATTTTAAATGAAAAAAACAAACAAACAAATGAATATATATATATATATATATATATATATATATAAATTTGGATTTATATTTATCGGCCTATATATCGATTATCGGCTTTATCAGGATTATTAGTGAAAATATTAATATTGGTGCACGCCTAGTATTTAGCGTAAAGTAGTTCAAAATAGTTTAAAATTTTAATGACAATATATATATATATATATATATATATATATATAAAAATTTGGATTTATATTTATCGGCCTATATACCGGTTATCGGCTTTATCTGAATTATTAGTGAAAATATTAATATTGGTGCACCCCTAGTATTTAGCGTGAAGTAGTTCAAAATTGTTAAAAAATTTAATGACAATATATATATATATATATATATATATATATATATATATAAAAATTTTGATTTATATTTATCGGCCTATATATCGGTTATCGGCTTCATCAGGATTATTAGTGAAAATATTAATATTGGTGCATCCCTAGTATTTAGCGTAAAGTAGTTCAACATCGTTCAAAACTTTAATGACAATATATATATATATCAAAATTTGGATTTATATTTATCGGCCTATATATTGGTTATCAGCTTCATCAGAATTATTAGTGAAAATATTAATATTGTTGCATCCCTAGTATTTAGCGTAAAGTAGTTCAACATCGTTCAAAACTTTAATGACAAAAAAAATATATATATATCAAAATTTGGATTTATATTTATCGGCCTATATATTGGTTATTGGCTTCATCGGAATTATTAGTGAAAATATTAATATTGGTGCATCCCTAGTATTTACCGTAAAGTAGTTCAAAATCGTTCAAAACTTTAATGACAAATATATATATATATATATATAAATTTGGATTTAGATTTATCAGCCTATATATCGGTTATCGGCTTCATTGGAATTAGCAGATAAAATGTTCATATTGGTGCATCCCAAGTATTTTGCTAAATGTTTTTAAAAACTTTAACGACATCATAATTAAGATTCCTTCAGTCAAAAACAGTCATTGTTTCTGAGCCAGAGAAACACTAATCTGATTAAACTATACAATCTGAAAGTTTATTTTGTAGAGTAGATAAATACATCCTTACAAAAAGACTTTTTGTTTTTTTCAGTATGCTAAACAAGCATCACAGGGACACGTCAAAGTCAAAGCAGAACTCTGCGGTCATCATCCAACCGTTGGCGTTCGCCCACAGAGTTAGTGTTAATACAATCTGCATACTACCAAAGCATTTTGTTTGATACTCACAAAGCTTGCTAGTCACAGAAGTCCCACAGAATTCACTCAAGCGAAAAAGTTCAAACGAAAAGCGCCGATGTGAGATGACAGTAGCTGTAGTGCGAGATGCCAAGATTTTGAGCCCGGATTGCTCCCTGAAGTGGGCTTCAAGCGAGGTAGAGAAAAGCTGGCAAGCCCATCTGCTGGGAGACTCTACTGACTGAAACCAAGAGAAATTACCCTGAAAACTACTGCGCACACCTCCAGCGACTCACTATACTGATGCAAACATCCCTTATTAGCCATTAACCGGAGACTCGGTGACCTCGACTGAACGATACTTTCAAAATGTGTACGTTTTGTGGGTCTTGGCGAAGACGAACAAAGGTCACGTCAATCATGTCATTATCAGAGCGTGGGCTGCAACCGCCGCATGGCAAGTAGCTAGTAAACTGTCTTTATGCATGAAATCTAAGTGAAACAGAGGCTAATCTGATTAAACGCCATGAAGAGTGAAACAACAGTTCATGCTTTTCTCGTTCCTTGAACTAATTCTCCAGAATGGCATTCATCTCGACTCAAATAGCAAGCTGACGCCTTTTATTTCTTGCCCACAACAGACTTGACAGAGCCACGGGCTCTAGCTTAATTCGGCCCATTGCTCAGAGTTTCTCATTTGCATAATGAAAGAGGAAAATTAGCGGGGAGAAGAAGAGCTGGGACCAAATGAAGCAATCTGGCAGCGTGAGCGAAATGGAAATGCAAGTGATTTGGATGCGGATTTCGCCCCCTCGTTTGCAGCGCGTACCTTCACGACAGGTGCCGTGGCGGAGGAAGGGGGTCCCGGGCGCTTGGCGGCGAGGTCGTTGCTGGCCGTCGTCACGGCGATGGTCACGGGGGTGGGCAGGAGGGACGGGATGACCGGGAGTGGGAGGAGTCCTGGACGGTTGTTGCCGTTGGCCACGGGAGGGGAGCAGGTGCTGTTGCCCACACCATTGTGAAGGCCGCCGGCTCGGTCACGACGATCCCAGGGGCCTCGATAGTCTCTCTCAAAGCGGTGGTGGTGTCGTGACATCACTTCCTCTTAGAGGATACGTGGCGCTGTCTGCAACAGGGAACACAGAGAGAGCGACAGCATTGATTATACCCTGTCAAAACACAGATAGAAATAGAATGCAGGAAACAAATCGAGCTTCCTGGCAGGTTTTGACGTGCAACACAACAAAACTGCCTGCAAACATCTCAATATCCAAAGGCATCGCTTCAGCCGCGTGCAGAAAATAACATTTAATACTGATATGAGTTCTGAGTACAGCTCCTTTGTGTTCGGACAAACAGTTTGGTCACTCTTGTAATGGTTAATTTTTACATTTACATTCATACATGTTTCTTTTCTTTTATGTAGGTTCTTTTTCTTTTTTCTTTTGTATGTTTCCTTTTATTTTACTAGAGGTGTGTAACTTTACTAACGTTGGAAAAGATGTATCCACAAGCATTTAAAGGGAAATTATTAATATTATCTAACATATACTCATAAGCTTTTAAAGGAAGATGATCATATAATCTAAAGGGCATTGTTAAAGCTATAACAAGCTGGTAGAAATGCATAAGTTAGAGTAAGCTTAAGATATAACCAAAACTGTTTGAGTAGAGATGCATAAGTTAATGTAAGCTTAGTTTGAGAACGTACTGTTCTGTGTTTAACAAAAGAGTGAGCAGCATGGAAACATTTTAATAGCTCATTGTATTTTTAAGTGTGAATTGTGTGTGTGCAGAGTTTGACCAAACAAGAGATAAAGCAGAAAGGTGTGAGGTCGAACATTAGTTGCGACCGAGAGATGTGTTGGGGTGTGAAGTCAAGCTGTACTTGGAACACAGGAAGTTAACACAAACGTCATTGTGCTGTCCAAATTGAAATATATGGTTAACAAGAATAGTTAAATGCAGCACTAACAGGTTTCCTTTCTAGACAGCATAGGGGAACAATCTGCTGCAAACCAGACATAGCTGCATAGGACTGGTTTCCTGGGGTTTTCAGGTATATAAGGATGACGAGAAGGACTAGCCTTCGCCTTCACATGTAGACACTGTCTGTATGTTGAATGCCAATATTTTTCTTGCAAGAAAAATAAACTTTTGATATTTTTGACTTTGAGAGATTTCCACTTGTCTTCTTCCTCCTATCTTTTCGAACAACATAGAATTATTTCCACGACACTCTTCAGGCTGACTAAAGAAAGGTTTTTTTTTTCAAGCTCTATAGACTATTTTGCAAGATGTAAACAACACTGGTCCAGAAGCACTTCCTGTATCAGTTTTTTAACACTACATAAAAGCTGGGATAAAATACAACCAACAGAACATATAAAAACTGAATCAAAAAGTTAAACAAACATCTTTAAGATTTTTGTGAAATAAAGAAAACAGTTACAAACTGCAACAGGAAGTATTTCTGGACCAGTGTTTTTTTTTTTTTTACATCTTGCAAAATGGTTGATAAATAAATAAATACATTTTTTGAATGAATTTAATAAATAAAATTAAATAAAATATTCCAATTAAATAAACTAGAATAAAAAAACCTGATATTAAATTAATCAGCTTAATTTAATAAATAAACAAATAAATATATAAAAATAATCAAATAAATAAGCTAACAAATAAGAGTATATAAAAACTAAATAAAAAAAAATCGATTTTAAAATTGAGTCGAAAATTAATTAATTGAGAAAATAAAACAAAAAAAATCCAATTAAATAAACAAATAAATAACAAATTTATTAAAATGAAAAACCTGATAAATAAAAGTAAATAAAAACTAAATTTAAAAAAGGGGAAACATTACGAATGAACGAATAATAAACAAACAAACAAATAAAGAGTATAAGAAATTATATCACTTATTACTTATTAAACACTTAAACTATGATAACCTATAAAAAGATAAAAACCTATAAAAAAAACCTATAAAAACCTATAAAAAGATAGAAAACTAATCCTAGACCACTTACATTTTTTGTAAGAAAACTATTTCAAACAATTTTGTACAAAAATGATGCCTATCCTTCTGCTGCAGCATAACTTTCACTTTAGTCTGATTTAAAAATAACATATGTGAGCCTTTAATACAGACAAACGTGTTCGCATATGAAGCACATGCAGATGGCTGCTTTCTTTTCACACATGAAAAATAGCCCGTCTACTTATTATAATTCAGCCTCTGCCAGCTTTTATAAGAGGAAAAATGTGTTTATTTACAGGACCCACAAGGAAAAACACAAGTTTACAGGAAAACTTGCCATCTTCCAGATGGTTAAGAGATCCGTCCAACTATCCTTAGTGTTCTTAATGAGTAAACTTGTACAGCTCCAAGGCCTCGTGATTTTAATTAATCTAATCAGCAGTTTTATTGAGCGTTATTGCTGATAGCTGTGCAGGACACGATATGAGAAAACAATGAACCAGCAGCGGTTTGGCTTTAGCGCTGCGCTAGAGACTGAGCTAACCTCATTTTACATTATTTGCAGTGTCTTCTTTATCTTGTCGTCATCCTCTACACACACATCCTCGTGTAATAACTCTGGAGACCTGAGGTAGAGAGTGGTGTTATTCCTTTCTCTCTTTGTGCGTGGGGGAACAGATTAAGCTGTTAGTAAAATAAGCCACTTTTGGCCATTCTGCAACAAATTCAGGATTTATTGTGCCTTGGCTAGCTGTTTTATATTGGAGTCAGCTAAACAAGACAGAAGTGTGGAATGAGGTTTAGAAGGGCTGTTTTTCAGTATTGTGGCTTTCGACCAAAAATAGTAGACTACACAGCATGAGCTAGAAGTAATCATGAAATATATACACGTCCATTAGCAATATGGAAGGGAATTGTAAGGAATGAAAAAAAGTTGTTGCAAAAGGAACGTGCTATTCATATTAACCATTAACAAAAGTGGGAAAAGTACAAACTAAATTTCAGTGGCGTTGGTCCCCGAAGTATTTTTCCCGTTCGTTTCTCCCATAGGGATTTTCAGGAAGTCTTCGTTAAAGCATTATAAGCAATGAACCAAGACAATCGGCTATTAGGCGAATCATAACACTAGCAAAAACAGATTTAAAAATCAGACAAAAAATACAAAGGTTCAAGACTGTGTTTACCGGCTTTAGTGAAGGAACTACAATCCCATGAACCACTGCAAACAGCATAATCAAATTAACACTCTCAGAAAAAAGGTACAAAAGCTGTCACTGGGGCTGTACCTTTTCAAAAGGTAAACTTTTATACATTTTAGGTGCTGATAAGTACATATCAGGTGCTAATATGTACAATTTAGTTGCTAATAAGTACATTTTAGGTGTTAATATGTACATTTTGATTTTAGGTGCTAATAAGCAGATTTTAGGTGCTAATATGTACATTTTAGGTGCTAATATGTAAATTGTATGTGTTAATATGTACATTTTAGGTGTTAATAAGTACATTTTAGGTGTTAATAAGTACATTTTAGGTGTTAATATGTACATTTTAGGCGTTAATATGTACATTTTAGATGCTAATAAGTACATTTTAAATGTTAATATGTACATTTTAGGTGCTAACATGTAAATTTTAGGTGTTAATATGTACATTTTAGGTGCTAATAAGTACATTTTAGGTGTTAATATGATGCATTTTAATATAACCTACATTTTAGGTGCTAATAAGTACATTATAGGTGCTAATATGTATATTTCAGGAGCTAATATGTCCATTTTAGGTCCTAATATGTACATTTTAGGTGTTAATATGTACACTTTAGGTGTTAATATGTACATTTTAGGTGCTAATATGTACCAATAAGGTAACAATATGCATCCTTTGGGTACAAAAGTGTACCTTTTGAAAATGTACAGCCCAAGTGACAGCTTTTGTACCTTTTTTTCTGAGAGTGTGTAATACAAAACGATAATACTGAAATCATAAAACTACCCATTAACAAATGTTGATCATATATTCTGAAATCAATATTTAATTATTTAATTACACACACACCCACACATTTATATATATATATATATATATATATATATATATATAAATTAAAAAACACAAATATAAAATATTAATTGATGCATTAAATGTTACTTTAAATTATGCACATGCATTCTACATATATATATATATATATCACCATTATCTCTTCTGCTGCAGAATGCATAAAAACAAGTCCAACACCTCCCTAACATGCACACAATATATTCGTCACTAGTTTGCTTTAGTTGTCAAAGCCACTTTATTCTTCTTGTTAGGCTGTGTCTGCATATTTCCCATGATTCAATAGATATAAGATGCTGCAAAAATAAAATAATAATAACTTAAAGAACAAATCCAGAAATAACACTGTTCTGGTGACAGCGAGCAGCCCGCTATTCACAACACATGACTGCATTTCACAGCAAATGAGATCTTGAATCCATGCCTTTTAATTACACTAAACTAAACACACATATATAAAGCACGCACAAATGGAGTACAGTGCCCGCTAATGACACCACTGCCATAATTGCATTGCAGGCTAAAACAACACATTAATAATTCATGGCTTATAACAGATTGACACTGTTATAGATGCCTCTAACCTTGTAGATTCACACTAGACATGTATATCCTATATGTGCATTGCCTTGCCATATAAATGTAATGCACTGAAAAGCAGAACAGAAAAATGAGTGTCAACTTTTGAAAAATTGTGAGCTGTGACATCATATCTGAGGTGTAGTGCATTGCTGATGGAGATATTTTAAGTTATTGTGTCCAAATTAGCCATCTATTTGACATTTTTTTCCTTTTCTAATTGCATCTTATCTGTGATTAAATACTTTTTTACTTGAAGGGTAAATCTGATGGGCTACAGCAGTTGAAATGGGCATTTTATCAGCAAAGAGCAAACCTTTTCAGTCAGATCACAATAAAGCAGTTGACCTGGAAAAACCAACTCACACAGCGTATTTACACTGACAAACTACACCAGCTCTGGCTTATTTTCAGTCTGCTGTGCACACGAATCGACATTCACATGTGATCCGCTGTTGATCCACTGTCCTCTGTGTAAACACCAAGTATAAACCTTCATATGGGTGGCCGGTGAGTAAAAACTGCTCTAGATAGGCAAAATTAACCTTTATGTAATAGGCTCATATTGCTGTGAGTGATGGAAAACCCTAAAACCACAGCTTTGGCATCAAATCAAATGAATTAAATATATACTAATTCTTATTAAAGCTACAAAAGTTATCCAGTCAAGAGCACTGAGTGATTTTCTCTTTGTCTATTGTTGTTTGATTAACATTTAGCACACAGATGGAGGCAGGTTTATTAGGCTGCTGTCACTTTAAAGGGATAATCCCATTTTTGGGGGGAAATAGGCTCATTTTACAACTCCCTCAGAGTTAAACAGTTGAGTTTTACCATTTATGAATCAATTCAGCTGATTTTCTGATTTTTAGAAGAATATCAGTAACCAGACAAGCAGTTTCTGGTCCCATTGACATCCATAGTAGGAGAAAAAATATATACTATGGAAGTCAATGGGACCAGAAACTGTCTGGTTCACTGATATTCTTCTAAATATCAGAAAATCAGTCGAATGGATTCTAAAACAGTAAAACACAACTTTTTAACTAAGTAAAAAGTGGAGTATCCTTTTAAGAGATGCACGGATCCAATATACTGCTACATTTGAGATATTTCGATGTATCGTGCAGCCCTACTGCGCATGTTTCGTAAACACATTTGAATCAAGGTAAAAGAAATACAGGTAGAGACAAGTAAGGAGAAGAGCAGCTAATATACTGTAGAATTGACTGACATTTCAATTGTAATCATGCAATGCTTTTAATGGGGCGATGGAGGCAGACTAAGGCAGGCGAGTGAATTATTTTTTTGGACAGAGGTTCCTGACGGGGAGCCTGATGATTAGAAGCGACGTTCGGCTGCACGCGTGAATGCCATTAGTGAAGGAATGAAGGAAAAAAAGGGAGAAACGGTGAAGAGGGGATATCAGTACTGAACAGTATATGAATGTGTAAAATGTAAAAAAATACTAAATAAAACATTAAAGCAGCAATGGGACTAATTAACCCAAAATACAACTCTTAAAGCTGGTCAAAAGCAAAACAGAAGTTCAGGTACTGGCCAGAACGAGATCGAATCAAAGAAAGAGTAATGGGAAGGATGAGGAGAGAGTAATGAGAGAGAGAGATGAGGAAAGAGTAATGCCGAGAGAGATAGATAGAAAGAGAGAGAGAGAGAGAGAACATACAGCACAATCAGTGTCTGAACCTAAAACGAACGACTCTGACGAGTTGGTTCTTTTCAGTGAGCAAACAAAAACGAAACCACTGCAGGGTCCCACTTTATATTAAGTAGCATTTAATTTACAATGTAGTTATTGTGTTCATGTTGTATAGTACTAGTGTTGTAAGGTGTGATACAGGTAAGGTTAGGGACAGGTGTGGTGGTATGGGTGGGTTAAGATGTAAGGGAAGGGTCAACAGTGTAATTACAAATGTAATTGGTTTGACCTCAAAAACATACAGCACAACCAGTCCAGTACAGCCGATTCCCAAATAGTGTGTTGTTTCGGGGAATTACTATTAAAGGGATAGTTCAGTTTGAAATTAATTTTTTGATATGTTTTAGCTTACCTCAAGGGCATCTAAGATGTAGGTGTCTTTGTTTCTACAGTATTTTAAATTTTGATATTTTTAGGTCAAACCGTTCTTGTCTGTCAGGCATATAATGGAGGTCTATGGTCACCACCTCAATACTTGATATACAGTAAGTACAACAAAGGCTGATTTAATCAAAAAGTCGTTTTTTGTAAGTATAAACACACACACATATATATATATTAGGGCTGTCAAAACGATTAATCGCATCCAAAATAAAAGTTTGTGTTTACATAATATATGTGGGGGCACTGTGTATAATTATTTTAGATATATAAACACACACACATGCTTGTATATATTTAAGAAATATTTTCATGTATATTCTAGATTTATATTATATATAAATATACATATTTTATATATAAATAATATTTTTTTTCTTAAATATACATGCATGTGTGCTTTTATATATATACAAAATAATTATACACAGTGCACCCACATATATTATGTAAACACAAACTTTTATTTTGGATGCGATTAATCGCGAGTAATTTTTTAATTTTTTCGCGTTTTGAAAGGCCTTATATATATATATATATATATATATTTACTATATATATATATATATATATATATATATATATAAATACATTTATTTCTAAAAGAAAAAGAATAGTACAAAAAAAAAAACTGTTCATCGAACCGTTAAGGAACTCGGACTCAAAAAACTTTGATTCCTTTACGTGTGTTTTTATATATATACAAAATAATTATACACAGTGCACCCACATATATTATGTAAACACAAACTTTTATTTTGGATGCGATTAATCGCGATTAATTTTTTAATTTTTTCGCGTTTTGAAAGGCCTTATATATATATATATATATATATTAACTATATATATATATATATATATAAAATACATATATATATATATATATATATATACATATATATATATATATAATACATTTATTTCTAAAAGAAAAAGAATACTACAAAAAAAAAAAACTGTTCATCGAACCGTTAAGGAACCCGGACTCAAAAAACTTTACGATTCCCATGGCCAAGAAAGAGAAAAAAGTGAGACAGGCGATACAACAGACAGGCAGACTGGGAGAGAAAGAGAGACAGATAATGAGAGTCAGACTGTTGAGAGTGACAGAGACAATATTTGCGTGAGACAGCCACTGAGAGAATAAAGCAGGCATGAGAGAGTGAGACAGACAGTGAGAGAGTGAGACACACACACACAGACGGGCAGAACCTCAATACTTGACACTCCGGCTCTGTCAGTGCAGCTCCTGTCATCTGATGCTTTCTCTCTCTCTCTCACACAGATGCTGAGGGATTGTGAAAGGGAAGCACAGAGCGCTACAGTTTTTTAGGAAAAGAAACCCTTGAAGCCGCTCCCATCAAAGCCCAGAAATCCCGACGACTGGAGCCAACGCTGTTCTTCAACAGACTCACGCTGGAGCGAGAGAGCACAGCTCCATGAGTCCTGTGCATTGTGCATCCCGCGAGCTAAAAAACCCAAACACGAGCTACACGTTTAAAAAAACCCAGCGAAAGATTTACTGATACACACACGCTCGTGATTCACCACTGCCAGCTATACGCCAGGACAACACACGGCACTGGGAGTGAGTGCATTTTAAATAATCGCAGAGCCTGTCAGTACAGAAACAGCCAGGGGCGGCCGATGAGCACTATCTTTAATTCCCCGTCTCGAGCTGAGGTGAGATGTGCTCTTTGGAGGGAGAGAGAGAGAGAAAATACACTAATAAAATAGAGGTGTAGAGGCAATTCTGATCATTAACACTGTATCTCTGACAGCCCCGCGATTCACTCCGCGTGTCTATTTTTAGAGGAACCTCGAAAGGCCATGGAGCAGGAGCAACTTAATTGAAGCGTGAGAGAAAGAATAAACTGCAGTATAATACAAAAACAGAAAAAGAAGGAGAGGGAGGGAAGACGAGAAAAGTCCGCACCGGACAAACACAGCAATATAAAACATCACCTGCCTCCTTTCATTTATGAAGACCACAGCTGATATATATATATATATATATATATATATATATATATATATATATATATATATATATATATATATTAGGGCTGTCAAACGATTAATCGCGATTAATCGCATCCAAAATAAAAGTTTGTGTTTACATAATATATATGGGTGCACAGTGCATAACTATTTTGTATATGTATAAATACACACAAATGCATGTTTATTTAAGAAAAAAATATTATATATAAAATATTTATATTTATATATAATATAAATTCTATATACAGTATATACATGAGAATATTTCTTAAACATATACAAGCATGTGTGTGTACTTACATATATAAAATAATTATACACAGTGCACCCACATATATTATGTAAACACAAACTTTTATTTTGGATGCGATTAATCGCGATTAATCGTTTGACAGCCCTAATATATATATATATATATGAAGAGTTCAGATGCAAAAGCCTCTAAGTGCCATTTGAAATTTTCTTCTAAAATTATCATTTTTATCAAGCTTACATATTCAAGTTCAGTAATTTCACTTGAATGACAATTAATAGGTAATCTTCATTGCAATTTAAGTGAAATTACTGAATTTAAATATACAAGCTTGATAAAAATGATCATTTTAGAAGAAAATTTCAAATGGCACTTAGAGGCTTTTGCATCTGAACTCTTCATATACACACACATATATATATATATATATATATATATATATATATATATATATATATATATATATATATATAAAACGGTTAGTTCCAATCCTTGATTCGCCCAACGGGTCTATTTATCACTGCGCAACACTGCAGTTCCTCTGTTGTTTTTATTTGAGCTTTCAGGGACTATTTTTATTCTAGCGGACGGAAGGCTTTTAATGATTTTACTTCATGAAAGATGCACTAATATTTTTTTTTTTTTTTGGGTAACCGTCTTATCCACAAGTTTCCGGGGGTGCAACTTCCGGTAAAGTGGTGGAAGTAGCATTCCAATGGTATTTTGTATGTTATTTAGCGAAGAGGCTAGCTGTTTTTCGGAGAATTATTTTACTATTTGAAGACGCTAACCTTTATGAGAGATGTCGTTACGGAGCTCAGGGACAACATGTGCTGGTCGCGGTTGTACGTATAACCGGACTAAAGTAATTCAGTGGCTTAAACGTGATTGTTTTGAACATAAGCCTAAAACGAAATCAGAGTGATCCTGCCAACGACTGTAGCTTCCATCACCTCCCAAAAGCGCTATGTTTAATGTAGACTCACTGTATTCCGGACACTTTGCACAGTAAAAAGTTAAACCTGATTGCTCGTCTGTCTCTGGGGACACGCCTTCCTCACGCCTTCATTTTAGAGAAATCCTGAAAAAACTACCGAGAGACGCAGTGTCCAGATTACCATGAGGACTCACGGTGTTCCGGACACCTGAAAATTTCTACTCACTGTGTTTCGGACAGTCATTTCTAATGTAAAACGCATTCATTTTAACGACTATAAGTTGGTAAAGTTATCATATTAATCTCCATAATTTTGTTGTATAAGCGTCTATACACTCATTTAATCGACAACTGCTCATTTGAGCATTATATTCTAAAGTTATATTTAAGAATTTTAAATATTATTATTTTTTTAATCCCTTAAAGTACAAATATTTGCAAATTGTAACTCATACTTATTTTATAAGACCATAACCATTTTTTTCGTCATTTTCTGGTGGGTAATCGTGTTTTAAGAGCCGTTTTCTATTGAGGTATATTATCCCCTCGTCCATTTGTCCTGCCGGAAAACCTTCCCCTCGTCATTTTCTGAACAGTCAATGGTGTAAGTTAGAAACTCGCGTTGATTTCTTTGAAACGACTGGCTCTGGAAGCATAAAGTTGGTCGGAATCGAAAGAGGAGGAGGCAAAGATGACACGGATATATATATATATATATATATATATATATGCCGTGACCTGAAAGTGTTTATTTATAAAATTTGCGAAAAAAGGTCAAGTGTCCGGAATACCGTGACGTCCGGAATACACGTGAGTCTACGTTACTTCGAACTGGAAGACGCGCCCACTTTTGACGTAAGGCCTCATGGGGCGTAGGAAACTTGTGGATAAAAACAATAAGGTACTTGAGGCAAGTGCTGTCTCGAGAATAAGTAACGGCTGAACCGCGTTGTTAAGCACGACGCGTTAACGCCCTTCAGCCGTTACTTATTAACGATAGAGCACCTTATTGCTTTTATAAAACGGTTAGTTCCAATCCTTGATTCTGATTGGTCATTATCCATGATAAAACATGGCTATGACCGCTTCACCCAACGGGTCTATTTATCACTGCGCAACACTGCAGTTCCTTTATCCATAGACAGAGCCATCTCATCAGAACTCAATTGAGACAAGTGAAGCCCATTTTTAACGATTTTTTAGGACTTCCATTCCTGACGCGCAGACTCAAACCGACTCAAACATAGCTTGAAGACGTGAGCAACATGTCTGTCTTCTAGTGGCGGTGGCATGAGAAATATGAATCATTCCCTTCCCAAACTTGCAGAGGCGGAGAGTGTGAGTAGGAGCTGTCCATGAGCTAGGAGCTCAAACTTTTCCTAGGGATTCTGATTAATTATTTTGTCTTTTTGCCTCCACGTTTCACCGATTGCCCGCAAGCTTCCCCTCCTGTCCATACGGTAATCTCTCTACTGTGCGACAAAGAGTCGAGTGGTTATGATGCAATTATTAGCCTACTTTTACAAAAAACTGCTTCTACGGGGCCATAACGTAAGCTACAAGGTAATGGAGCATTTTATGCATTTCCGTGTTTCTTTAGAAATAAATAATGGACAAATGGAGTCTTCAAACGCTTCGGATGTATAGTTATTCGCTGTCAAAGTGACGCCAAAATGAATGGGAGTCAATGGAAATGCTAACGCAAGTGAAGTTCTGCTACAAGATGGCAGAAATTTAACCCAATGGCTGGGTTTGTCCATATTTGACCCAAAATTGGGTTGAAACAACCCAGCAATTTAACAATTTATCAATAATTCTTTGGGTAAATTAGAAAGTTCCTAACAGCTGCATTTATTTGAAATATAAATCTTTCGTGTCAGTATAAATGTCTACTGTATTTAGTGCTGATTAATCGCATCTAAAATAAAAATTAGTGTTATATATACAGTATATGCTAAACATGTTGTAATGGAGTTTTAAAGGTTTTTTCATAATTACTCATTCCCTTGGAGTTTTTTTCCCAGCAAATACTGATAAACTTTGATTATTTAACTGCCATATTAAATTTGATTAATTTCTAATGAACTGACAACCAAATAAAACCATTGTCAATCAAACAGAAGTGGTGCGGTCGGGCACAGAGACAGACTGCTTTTACATCCCCTTTAGATTGATTCACGCACAAATTCATGACCCGACAGGGTCATTTTAATCAAAATAACACCTGACACTTTAAAGAGACCCATTACAGGACGTTAGAAGTGCAATACATTTTATTGACTTCCTGTCATGCAAGATTCCACTTCCAAATAGTGAAGTAACGGAAATAACGGCTTTATTTAAACCTGTATCATCTCCTGTGAGCCACACTGGTGATGTTTGCTTACTCATCCTCCATAAACAACTAAATGAACCAAAGTGACGTTTGTCACACACTAACACACACCAGGATTGCAGGCCTGAAAATCATCAAATTCTGACAATGACTGAATGTGTAAACAGGGCCAGTCTGCAGTTGCGTAACACATTGGCATCAGTATTGAATGTAGATATTCAGCTTTTCCCAAGGCACAAGGGACAGCTGCATTTCAGAGATTATCCTATACGGAAAAAAAAATTGCATTATAAAACTGATTGTTCCGGCTGTAAAAATGTGATTGGATGAGCCAAGTGAGAGGACGTCGTAAAATAGTGGATATACACACACTTGTCAGTGTGCATCAGTTCTTTACTGATTTGTGGCAAGTTACTTGGTGGAAGAATAGCTTAGTGTGATTTTTATTGCTGCCTTTTAACATAGTGGCTGTGATTTTACCGTATAGATAAAGAAAGTGTTCGCCCAAAACCAGCCATCATTTACAGTACTATCATGCTGTTTTGTACCTCCCAGACAAATCTATAAAGAATATAGTCCTTAGACATCACAGTTATGTCACTGATGTTGTGCATGCACTGCTGGCAGAAAAACAGTGGTAA
The DNA here is from genome assembly GCA_038021265.1 of Cyprinella venusta. NCBI lineage: Eukaryota > Metazoa > Chordata > Actinopteri > Cypriniformes > Leuciscidae > Cyprinella > Cyprinella venusta. The sequence goes on from CM075876.1 coordinate 29,510,943, forward strand.
CAATTGGAGGAAAACTGAATAAGGAAAATGTCTTGTTGTGCCATTGAATGTGAGAATTGGACCCCAAAGAAAGATGGGACAATTTTTATACAATACCGTGATATGAAAAATGCATTCGTTTATGGTTTCAAGTCATTAAACGGACAAGCTGGACAGATCAGCTCTGCGATTATTAGTCAACTACAGCATGACTTTGATGCACACAACAGATCTATATATTATTCACATATGCAGTTGCAGTTGCACAGAGGTATAAAAGAATTTTCCCTACAGTTACAGCATGAAATATTTAAAGCTATAAAAAAATATATATCTCAGAACTTAAAGTTTATAGCTGAAGTCAGAATTGCAGGATATAAACTTGCAATTCTGAGAAAAATAGTCACAATATCAAGTTTATAGCAATTCTGATATCTCTTCTAAAAATTGTGAGATGTAAACACGCAGCTTCCTTTTTTTATTCAGTGGCTTCTATTACTACTAAAGAACGGTCATGTTCTGCTACCAGGTAGACTCCGCCCACAAAACACGCCATCGCTATTTACAAAAACCAAAATGGTCTTTTTTTTGTGGTTGGATGGTGTGAATTAACATTCTGGAAAATATAGCAATTTAGATTCTAGTTTGTTACCCTTTATGGTAACACTCAGGGGCGATTCTAGGATTTTCCTTTTAGGGGGGCTTAGCCCCCAATGTAGGGTATGATTAAAAAAAATTAAATAAAAAAAAAAACAAGGTAAACGTTTAATTTAAGGTCTAATGCTCACTTTCATTACCATGCAATTGCAGGGTTTTATAATCACTGTAGTCCTGGATTTGAGTTGTGGTAGTTCGGGTTCGGGGTTTCCCCGGGAAAATTTTGGATTCTCTGAACTATTATGTCCATTTTAAGATGTTTTGAAGGCATTTTTTTATTTATTTATTTTTTTATTTTTTATAAAACCATATCAGTGGGCAGCTGATTATTTTTCTCTCCTCATCACACTCCTTTTCTCTATGTTTTTCTCTTGCCCTGTCTCTTGCCCTCCTAAAGTTGAGCTTTGACTGATAATTAGGCTTTTCATTTTTGTAAAAAAAAAAAAAAAAAAAAAAAAAAAAGCTCACTTGGGATAAAACGCTTTCTGGTTCTGATTCTGATGCCTATACAGGGCCGTGGGCAGGGTTTTATAACCAAAGAGGTCCTACATTTGAGGTGGAGGTTTGGGGGTTAAATTTTTTTAATCTCTGATATGTGCATTTCAAGACGTTTGAAGACCAAAAAAAAAAAGAAATAACTTTAAAACTATGTCAGTATTTGTCAATACCTGCTCTCTCCTCATCTCGCTTGTCTCCTCATCGTGCCCTTTCTCTCCCCATCCTAAAGCTGAGCTTTTTTTATTTACTACAATTTGTATTATATTTTCAATATGTACACATTCATTATTAATCATGTACCTTACATGATGAAAACGGATTTGTTAACGTTTCTTGTCTCACAATGACATTAAACGAATTACATTAGGCTGACGTGCCTAGTTTCAGTTCAAAAGGGCGAAATTAGATGAAACTAGTTTCCTGATAATTTTTTGTTTAACATTCGTTTAACATTTATGACCTCAAAAAACTGTCAAATATATAACGTTATGAGTTTAGCTATTTACATCTCGCACTTATATCTCGCACTTGCCCGTGCACTGAAGTCGAGTCGTGCTGCTAATATTCGCGCTCAGCTTCTGTGAATGTACTGTAAAAGGCTGAAGCCCTCCTAAAAAGGGCCTAGTGACGCCCCTAGTAACACTTTACTTGAAGGGGTGTGCATAAGACTGACATGACACCTTCATAACAATGACATGACATATGTCTTGAATATGAAGTAGCATGTTTATGACAACCGTCATTAAGTGTCATTGGCTCAATAATTACATTTTGAATGCAAATATGACATTGTTTAAGATGTCTTTGTTTTGACATCTTGACATAAGCCAATACATCATAACCTGTCAGTGTCTTTGTCATGACAACTTGGCATTAAATGAAGTTAAACTGTCACGTGGTTGGCTTTGACATTGGATTTCATGAGGCCATTATAACTGTGTCATGAATATTTTTCGTGACCTCAACTACAGTGGTACTAATTGAATTTGTTTGCATAAAACTTCCTTCATATTCATAACATATGTCATGAGATGATTATGAAGGTGTCATGTTAGTCTTATGCACCCCCCTTCAAGTAAAGTGCTACAACATTGACTTACTATAAAGTTATGGTTAGGGATAATCACTTGTAATAATGCATAAGCTACTGTCATTACTATAGCAAATACATGTACCATAGTAAAGTGTAACTATGTCACCTTAAAATAGTGTTACTGAAAGTCATGTTTGGAATGACATAAGGGTGATTAAATAATGACAGAGGTTTCCCTTCCTTTAAATTGTAATACCCATGCCAGCATTAAAACGTATTTAATTTTCCATTTGGTCTGAGCATTTCTGAGCCAAACAATTTCTATAAGCCTCCAATAATTCTTGCTTTGTTGTAGATTTTTTAATCTGTTCATGATACAAAACGTGCTGTGCGTTTTTCAAAGGACTCGGGCAATAGGGCAAGCATCGGGTACTGGAACACATCGAGCCAAAATGAGGTGTGTATGTTGAAACATCTACAAATGACATTCCTTATTCATATTTATAAATCTCTCTGAAATATTTTATGCAATAATCCTACCAAAAGAAATTGCTTGAGACAACAAACTCTGCAGACATGTTCCCACGAGCAAATGCAAACTTATACTTATTTAAGGAAAAGATCTGCAAACAGCAGTCAAAGAGATCAAACTTTCACCCTGATGTGAGAATCTGTCATCGCCTCCAACTCTCATCAGAACACATTCGGAGACGATGCAAAGACAACAAACAGACATGCAGACTCTTTAAAGAGGCATTCATTTATATTACAAATATGATGACATACTGTATGTATTGGGGTGGTAAATTACTGGTAAGACATGATTAACCTGTGGAAATTTGGAGTATTGTCTCTATAGCAGTTATGCTCGCGTGACGTTGTTGTGCTACTACTATTTTTTAAGTATTGTGGTTTAAAAATAGGTGATTTTAAACTGTTTAAGAGCAATAAGCAGCGCAAGAGACGACTATTCAGTATATGATAAAGCTGCTGCTCAAAGCCCGCGAGTTTGGGCTTGAATGTTTAAATATACATATGTGAAATTTATATATACCTATACCACAGTAATTCATGTTGAGTGAATGTAAAAATCTGAGAAAGAAAATGCGCAAGAATAATGGATCTGTGCAGTCGGTCTCTCACTGCACTTGACACCTTTGCAACTTTAATAAGAAAAATGTAGCCTACATTTAATTTACACAATAGGCTATTTTACATTTGAACATTTTATACATTTTGTGTATTATTTTTTTATTTCTAGTGCTTGAAATTTTCCAGGTAGCTCTATTTCTTTTGTGTCTTTGTTCTGTTTGGTTTCTTTGTTCTTTCATTTTCACTGTTTGCTTGTCTTCAATAAGCTTGAGAGTAATTTTTAGGCTAGTATAATTTTTTTATGATATTGAAAATGGTGCTAAGAATTATGAATTGTCAATGGTATCAAAAATGTTATTAAAACTTATTTAAAGTAAAAATAACTATATCGTGATATATATTGTTATCGTGAAATAAAATTACTCATATTGTGATACTGTATATGTGAAGATTTTGGTCATATCGCCTATCCATAAAATTATATATATACTGTATATATATGATTTGAATAGCATTGTCTTCACGCTTTCTGAATCGTGAATCTTTGATATGAGCGAGAGGGAGACAGGAAACAAAGCATTATTCTCTCTTCTAAATAGCTTAATTGTCACTTCAAGGCAAACATTTGTTCTTTGTTGAGACAAATCTTTCATGAGCGACAACAAAAGAATGCCTGACCGCACAAGCCGCCCAACCGGTAGATCCAGCAACATTAAAAAAAGACCTTTATGATTTCAGATTCCCAAATTACATCTGCCAGTGCGGCGCATAACAAGGCTAATGACTGCAGTAACACATCTTGAAAATGTGTGTGCCCAGTGACGGCCCAAATACCTGATATATATGGAAAATGTAGAACTGCAGTAATAAAAAAATATATATATGTGTGTGTGCCGTAACAGACTCGACCGAGAGTCCATTCATTCGGAAAAATCACACTGGACATGGCTGTCTGCTTCATTTAGTTGATCTATAATACCTATTCACAGTGCTGGTGAACTGTGAACTTCATGCACTATTAACTGCTGTTTTCAAAATAACACTAGCAACTCCGATTCAAAACAATTGATTAACCAATTTATGTGAATCATAATTCAGCAGGGTTCCTGGAACTGCGTGGCACTGCGCATCCTTTGTCCGTAGCGTCGCCACTCACAGTTTCTTCTGAATTGTAAATTGAACAAACACTGAAGCCTAAATCTCAAACTCGGCATGTAACCGGCGCTCTGTTATTTTTATAAGCAATCAGACATCCTACAGTATATTTGCCTTTTAGTTGTTAAAGGCCCACTGAAGTGCCTTGAAAAGTGCATATTGCTCAGTGTTGACGTGATTTCCACTAAACAGGAAGACAGGGCGGGGCATATGAACAGCTCCTCCCCTTTTTTGAAATAGCCAATAGCATTTAGTTCATATCACAACTCATTCAGAGCCGTTGAGCTCGGTAAAGCCGGAGTTTCCTCCTAATCTCTAAACGTTTCTCCTCCCAACACACTCCTCCATAATTTAAATGGGTCCGAAACCTTTAGTGGCCTGTGCCGACTCATGCATGTGATCCGCTCTGTGTATCAGTGTGTGCGCGATACTAACGTTCGTCCCAATGGACAGCACATTTACACTATCTGAATCGTTCCCTATCCCTTATTTAGTGCACTATGTGCCTTTCATTCACCATGTAGAAAAGAGCTATTTCAGCCACAGCGTCTATTTATAGAGTAGGGGGCGGAGCTTCAGATTCTGGAGAGCATTTGATTGGACAGAAAATCTGATGCAAAGCTGAAGTGCAGAGTGATGTCATCAAAAATCTTTGACTAATGTCTAATATCTTCTAAATGCAAATGTCATAGTTTTAGAGCACACTAGCTTATAGATAACAGAAGGTCTTACATATTCATACTAAAACCCCCAAAAACTTCATGGGGACTTTAAAGGGATGCTCCACTTTTTTTGGAAATAGGCTTATTTTACAACTCCCCCAGAGTTAAACAGTTGAGTTTTACGTTTTCGAATCCATTCAGCCGATTTTCTGATATTTAGAAGAATATCAGTAACCAGACAGTTTCTTTTCTCATTGACTACCATAGTAGGAAAAAAATATATACTATGGAAGTCAATGAGACCAGAAACTGTCTGGTTACTAATAAATATCAGAAAATTGGCATAATGGATTCGAAAACGGTAAAACTCTGGGGGATGTTTTAAAAAAATGTTTTAACTCTGGGGGAGTCGTAAAATGAGCTTATTTCCAAAAAAAGGGGGAGTATCCCCTTTTAACAATGGTGGGCAACCACCTATTAACCACACAAAACACCTGCAGTATCCCCACCCATAGAAAAACAAAACCCGTTTAAAAGGTTTTGTCCCCTTATACACTACAGATACATTTGGATGAAATATTACAATTGTTTTTGCTTCCTTTTTTGGAATTGCATGCACAAAAAGTCCAGGAACATGCATTAAGAAGGTGTGTTTTGATTTTATGTTGATGAGCAGCTTGTCTATCTGCTAGCTACAGCTTCAAAAGTAGCTTTCCCAACACACACAAACACAGATGAAGAGCAAAAGCTCCTCACTTCCATTCAGCGGTTAATATCTCTATGAGCACAGAAGCCTTTGAGTGCTGTATAGGCAGGGAGGAGAAAGCTCAGATTAATTGCCAGGGAGATCTCTCCAGCCAAGCCACTGTACCAAAGAATAGCAGCTATTGTGATGGTAAAAGTGAAGAGACGCAGAAAAAAAACTGTACCCGTCAATGGATGAAAAGGCCCAGCTGGTAGAATATTTGCTGTCATATGAGCAGAGGAGACTTGAATGTGACTTGACAGAGTGAGCAAGAGAGAGATGGAGCGCGTGTGTGCGTCTGAATGAATGCGTGCACGCTATTTAGCCCCACTCTGAGCTCCTAATGCATCCTGGGATGTATTATGTGGTACATTTTGAAGGCTGTGTAATTAAATGAACACATGAACAGAGGAAGATGGCCATTATGAAGTGAACCGTAGCTCTCTGCGGTGGTGAAGGGGAGGTGAGAGAGAAAAACAGAGCTTTATTTTAGGAGCACGTCTGCTTTCCCACAGGCCTCGCTCTCGGCCTGCAGCTGGGCACCGATGGCACAGACCACATGAGCTCCTGTGGCTGAAACCAGGTGATGGACATAAAGAGAGAACTGGAGAGAATTAAACAGATAAGAAAAGGCGGAGGAAGCGCTCGCAAAGCCAAGGTCATGGGTCCAAGGGAACAGACATACTGATAAAATATATACAGAGCCTTGAATGCATTGCAAGTCACCGTGGATAAAAGCGTCTGCCAAATGCATATTTTTAAAATCTAATGCAAAATGATAAGGGAGAGATTGTTGGATAACGAAAGGCAACCACAGATAGACCCTACAACTGAATAAATGTGTATTTCTGAAAAAAAAACCCCAGCAATTTCTTGACCCTGGCAAACTTTAAAGTGAACTTTTTGCAACTTGCTTAAATTTGTTCACCAAATTTTGAAGGAAGAATGAAACACTAAATTCACCACACTAGATTTGACCAGAAATACAGATACATACTTGGTCACTTTACATGTCAAGATGGAATTTGGTAACTCATAAAATATGTACGAATTAGCAAAAATCGTACAAATTTGTACGAGTGAGGTTGCATGAATTCGTACAAATTAGCCACCTCGTAAAATTCGTACGAATTGCCATGAGATCGGGTTGGTGTTACACTTCGTAAGTAAAACCAGGTCACTTTTTTGCCAGATAGCCTCAGATGGTCTCTTCCTGTCTAAGGCAGAACTAGTCAAACTTCAGGCCCGAGTTCACTTCAGAAGGAAAATGACGCGTTTCAACACGTTTTTTGTGTTCACACCCAAGCGATTTTCTCTGACGATGAGCCGAGTGAACATGCAAATTCATTTCCTGACATTAGATGGCGCCAATTTGCTCTGCAATACCACTCCATATCAGTTTTCTTTTATTAAGATGTTTGTAGTCCCGGTCACGTTTGTCATATAGTTCTTTACGTTCTAAAACCAATGAGAACAGCAGCTCTACATTCATCTTGCCTTGCATCTTCATCTTATTTCTTCCTGGCTGTGTAGACGGCGACGCTACTTGGGGTATATCTTCTTCGCCGTTGCATATGTGTGCTCGGCAAGACCGTTTTGTGTTTGAGCGCCCCCAAGTTGTGTTGTAGTGTAACTTCAGAAGCTCCAATCAGCAAAAGCGCCAATATCATTGGTCGGATAGTTTGTACGCAGCGCGTCAAACTAAAAAAACGAACCCAAGGCGTGTTTTTTTTTTAAATGACGCTTTTACGTGTGGTGTTTTACGCGTCGGTGTGTACATTCACATTGGCGCCCTATGGTTTAGTCACGAGGCGTAAACGTCGGCGAATAACATGCACGAAATTCGTCCCGGTGTGAACAGGCCTTTACAATTTGAATAAAAAGAAAAATGGCCTAATTTTCAAAAGTGAACTGCTAAAGACTGTTCTGTGTGTTACCTACGCTATCTCACGAATTCGTACGAATGATTAAAAAGTGGCTAATTCGTACAAATTCATACGACCTGACCCATACGAATTAGTACGATTTGTTTAAACCCACGTGATGGGTAGGTTTAGGGGCGGGGTGAGGGGTAGGTCATTCATACAAATTTGGTAACTCGTAAAATACGAATTAGTAAAAATCGTACGAAGAGTGAGGGGATGAATTTGTACGAATTAGCCACCTCATAAAATTCGTACGATTTGCCTTGAGTAAGTAAAACCGTTACTGGGCAAAAAAGCAAAAAGTAAAACAAACAAACAAACAAACTGTGGTTCTGAACCAAATGAAACAATGTGAAAAAAAGACCTGCAATGGTGAAATCGACTTCTGTTGTGGAAAAAAACAATCAAACCAACTGTGAATACACTCTACCATCTCCTGAATGGCCTTTGAGACTTTAGCCGGTCCAAAACTGTGCACAATTACTGAGATAGCAGGTAGATGGGGAATATGGCCAGAAAAAAGCGGAAAAGCCACATCATATCTCAACTAAATCCAAAAAGGCAGAGGCTGCCGCAGAGCAGTCTTTTTGTCAGATAGCAGCTTGAGTCCTGATGCCGAGCGGTGCACATCCTCATACAAATTGGGTGTAGCCACGTCCATGCAAACAGTCTGCCCCAATCTCATGTCAAATCTCATGGGGTTGCAATGAATCAAACCCACAGTACATCCTCAGAAAAATACGAGATCCGCCAGAACGCACGATGGGGCAAAAATCCCATTACAAAGGTCGGAAGCATCACTCTTGCCTGGCGTCCGTCCATTTATAGGCCAAATGGTTCCTTTCTGAAATTAAAATCAGTCGCTTTGAATCATGACTCACATTCTGTTCGGCCCACTTAATATTCACTCTAGAATGCAAATTAGTATTTTTTTCCTCCCAAAAGGTCTCAAACCAATAATTCACAGTAAAAACCAACTAATTCAACAGTGGCGCAGTAAGGAGTGGTATGACGGCCCTGTGAACTTTTAAATAAACCACTCAACAGCTAGTAGATTTATAACCTGAAACAATGTTCATGTGCTTTCTGCTCTCTGTTCTATTTAAGTTTGAGGATTTGACTTGGTTTGGGCATGACTTGGGCCCTGTCCCAAATGGCACGCTAAGCACTTGTGGCCTTCCTCCGAATGAACATGTCTAATGACGTAATGTCGGGTAGAGGGCCTGCATTAACGGAGCACAGTGGGCCACACTAGTGAGCATCTTAATCTGAAAGCTATAATAACTGGGACACATATGGTCTCATGCTCTTCACAGTGACATGAGCGTGGCAGACACAGTAAATCTGCAAGAGCGCAAATGTACGTGTTCCATTTGGGACAAGTAGTCTCATTCCAATCAGAACTCCATGTTCGTGAGATACTTCTGGATACACAATTTAATTGAAAATGCTATTGAAAATCCAAATCAGTTTTCTGAATTTGGATCGGTACAGCAAAATGAATGCAGAATTGCATAGTGAACCTCCTGGAAGGAAGTAGATTTAAAATGAGTTTACTGTATTTTATAAATAGAAAAACAGATTTTATTAAGATAAATCTGAATGATGACTTTTTAGAGAAGTAATTTTGAAAAGGCTTGAAGTGTGAAGGTTTATCAGGTAGATAGAATGACAGGCAGAATGATAGATAAAACAACAGAGTAATAGACTGATGGACGGACATATCTGATGGATGGGTGGATGGATGGATGGATGGACAAACTAGATGGATGGACAAACTAGATGGATGGATGGACAAACTAGATGGATGGATGGATGGATGGATGGATGGATGGATGGATGGACAAACTAGATGGATGATGGATGGGTGGAAAAGAAGGAAGGATGGATGGAGAAATGGATGGATAGACAAACTACATGATGGATGGATGGATGGATGGATGGAAAAACTAAATGGATGGATGGATGGATGGATGGATGGATGGATGGATGGATGGATGGATAAACTAAATGGATGGATGGATGGATGGATGGATGGATGGATGGATGGACAAACTAGACGGACGGACGGATGGATGGATGGATAAACTAGATGGATGGATAAACTAGATGGATGGATGGATGGATGGTCAAACTAGATGGATGATGGATGGGTGGAAAGAAGGAAGGATGGATGGAGAAAAGGATGGATGGACAAACTACATGATGGATGGACAAACTGGATGGATGGATGGATGGATAGACAAACTAAATGGATGAATGGATGGATAGATGAACAACTAGATGGATGGAAGGATGGATGGACAAACCAAATGGATGGAAGGAAGGAAGGAAGGAAGGAAGGAAGGAAGGAAGGAAGGATGGATGGATGGATGGATACACTTAATTTCAATAAATGCATAACCTGTGATGAATTTCTTTCTCTTACAATTCAGTAAATTCCCCTTCCGATAATTCCAATTTCACTGAAACCTCATAGCGATTTCTCAATCTTGTATCATGTGTTTAAGCTTCAGTCAGGACCTGTTCATCTGTCTGGAAAGTGGCAGGATTTCAACAGATGAAACTCAGTATTGTGTCCTCGGTTCCTTAAATATTTATGAAGGCAGAAAACACCAGTGATAATGTCCAAGCATTACAAATGTGTGGAGGGTCCGATTTCAAAGTCTCCCAAACTATGTTGTCCGCCTCTCCTGTCAATTTTGCGGTTGAAAGGATAATTGATGTCCCAACGGTATTGCGTGCTCATAAATAAAAGAAGGCAAAGGCTGAAATGGTATTAAATATGTCTGGAAGTGAATATGAAATCAATGCTAATAGAGGCGGCAAACTCTGGACTCTACAGTGGCCTTTCAACCTCCTCTACCCTCACAAACACCACCCAGCATGCAAAGCAGCCTGAACGACATATCACCTCCGCAAGGGCACCGGCGGCGATCTAGGCGAGTCAAATTCATCATGCGCAGCAACATTTAAAAATAAAAAACTGTTAAATGGGGGAAACTTAACACCTTTTATGAGGAACTGATTTATTGTACGTGTTTGCTGGCGCTGCCTGTTGTGACGGTAGTCCCACGGCCCAGGATGCCGGTGGTCTTTGTGCGTTTTACAGTACGTGTAACAGCGCTCCTTCGCATCGGCGCCTGAAGCAGGCCACATTTGATAGCAAACGATAAATTACCTAACTGTAAAAGCTCAGTCGCAGGAGACGGGGGTAAAATACAGACGCCAAAGCTCTCTCTCTCTCTCTCAAGCCTCTTGAGGTTTTATTCAGTCCTGTGGAAAATTTGTCAAAGAGCGAGCTATTTTTATGAGGTCTAATGGATCGTCGGTGAGAACACATTTAACATAAGGTGGTAATATGAACAAAAACTCCAAACAATGTCACCTATTTTACCAGACTGTATTATGACTGAATGGATACCGATGGTTTCACCAACAAAGCTCAATGAAATTACCATTCTATGAATAATACAAATGTGCCTTGAAAAATTATTTAAATGTGTAATAGATCAAATAAATTATATGCTTAAGTCAAAAAATGTGAAATTATTCCAGTCATCTTTCTTTCTTATTGTCTGATTTCCTTCTGTCCAACTGTACAAAGTATATTTTTATATATAAAACTACTTTTAGTATTATTTTTCTTACTGCATTAGCAAACATAAATCTAACAAGAACTGCTTTGACTATATGGGGAATAAATGGGGAAATTGTAAATTAATTAACTCTTAATTTAACCCTCTGATGGTCCTCGGTCACTTCTGACCAAATAATTTTCTGTTTTGAATTAAAAAATAAAAATAAATAAATAAAAAAATCACAGCTTCATCAGAATGTTATAAAACTTGGTGACATTTCTGGCAATAGGGATGTGAACACAAAAAAATTGAGTTCATGATCCGAGCATGCTAAGTGGTCGTAAAACAAACAAAAAAAAAAGTCACAATTTTGGTCTTCGGTCAAAAATGACCCCCATAGGAAATGAATGGGAAACAATTTTTATCACTATTTCAAAACAACAAAAAAATCTAAAACTTAATAAGAAATCGGTTTTGAGATAGTTTCAAATGTATATTCAAAACCACCAAAAAAAAAAAAAATTCTGAAGGCCTAGACTACATTAAACTAAAATACTGCATTAATATATATATATATTTCCCATGGAAAAATAGACCATAAATATTGCATAAATATTAATAAATTCAATCAAATTGTCTCAAAATACTAAATTAAAAAGAATAAATATTATAGAACAGAAATAAATGGCATTGGTTTTTACTGGGATCGAGGAAGTTTCATTTTTAGGTGTCCGGTCACTACTGACCGGGAAGGCTCAGGACGTGACTCCTAAACGAAGACCATCAGAGGGTTAACATATGAAGAGTTCAGATGCAAAAGCCTCTAAATGCCATTTGAAATTTTCTTCTAGAATGATCATTTTTATCAAGCTTGTATATTTAAGTTCAGTAATTTCACTTAAATGGCAATGAAGATTACCTATTAATTGTCATTTAAGTGAAATTACTGAACTTAAATATATAAGCTTGATAAAAATGGTCATTTTAGAAGAAAATTTCAAATGGCACTTAGAGGCAGTTTTGCATCTGAACTCTTCATATATTCTCTGAAAAGAAATCTTATTATCTTTAACACTTTTTCACTTCAAATTAAAGTATCTTGTTTTACTGTAAACTGATTAAGAACAGATTTTCTTTGCAGTGTGTGCCCTGCACTCTGATCACATCTGCTGAAATCTCACACTCGCTCTTTACAGTCTTTACCTCGGACAAGGTTACAGTATTGTTGAAGGGTGTTTGCTCTAGCGTCTCCATCGGGCTATTCCCCAACAGTCTTCCTCCCTCGCTCGCTCTCTCTCTCGCCACTGCAGCTCTCAGACCTCCTAGAGCATGACGCCGCGAGTTAGACGAAGAATCCCGCAGAGACGCCGGTGCTTTCCGTAAACCGGCCCCTGCCCAATCTTATTTCCCGGCCTGTACGTCTGACACCTGTAGAAACCCTATTTATTCCCCTGAATGCCTGGGACAAACGTGGAGCTCATTCACACTTCATTCCTTTGGGCGTCCGCTTATTGACCGTGAAAAGCGTGACCGTATTCTCGCTGCCCTTCAACAAAGGAGCTTCAGTCGCCGTTACAATTACAGCCATCCGAGTACGAGGAGGAGGTCTGCCCAAAGCCTCCTTCATCCCACACGGAGAACGGGAATTTATATCTTACTATGTGAGGGAAAAAATCATACTGCACTGAGCTCAGGGC